>LPNX010223725.1:75146-146506 GCA_001517045.1 Pseudotsuga menziesii
ACTCAGAAATTTTAGTATTTTACCTTCTGTCAGTGAGCATCACTTTGTTGGGTTGGTGTAGAGATGGCTACAGGTCTTAGATTGGAGGATAGGCTAGATGGGACAGGAAATTTTGTGGCGTGGAAGGACAGAATTTTACTGCTACTGGAGGAGAATGAGTTATGGCCGGATGTAGTTAGGAACACTACAGCTAATCCGATTGTCATTCCCGCATCTACAGATGCAGCAGCACTATCAGCTTTCAACAAGCAGGACTGTAAAGCTAGGAGGATCATTCTAGATGCGGTTAAAGACCACATAATCCCTCACATTTCAAGCAAGGATAGGGCACACGAGATGTGGACAGCCTTGATCAGTTTGTATGAGAGTTCCAATGAGAACAGGAAAATGGTTCTCAGAGAGAAACTCAAAAGTATAAAGATGAATGGGGGTGAGGGAGTCACAACATATCCTACCAAGATTTCTGCAGTTCGGGATGAACTTGCAGCGGTTGGGGAGAAGGTAGCCCCTATAGAGCTTGTACGCACAGCAGTGAATGGGGCTTCAAAGTCCTGGGGTGCATTTGTGCAAGCTATAGTGGGCAGAGAGAACCTACCTACCTGGGAGAGACTTTGGGATGACTTTGTGCAGGAGGAGACTAGGAGAGGTCTTGTACAAGGTAGTACATCTCACAGTGGGGTTGATGACGAGAATGTGGCTTTGGCGGCTAAGGGTAAGAAGAAGAAGGTTCCCAAGAAGGGTGGGGCCAAGTAGCACCAGCAGCAGCAGCAGTAGAGCGGGCAGAAGAAAGACTTGAGTAAAATCAAGTGTTATGCATGTCAGGCATTTGGACACTATGCCTCACAGTGTCCAAGCAAGAAGAAGAAGAAGGGACATGGACAGCAGACAGCAGCCTCGGCATAGGTTGATGAGTTTAGTGATGCATTTCAGAGGGAGTTTTCCCTATATGCTGGACATATGGAGAGAGAGAGACTCTCTTTAGCCACTAGCACAGATATGGATATGGATAGTGAGCATTCATTGTTGGCAGGTCATCAGGGGGGTCCATCCACCTCTACTACTTGGTATATTGACAGCGGAGCCTCGAGCCACATGACTGGATCTCGAGAGATGTTCTCGGAGTTATCTGAGACAGGTAGAGATGTGGAGGTTGTCCTTGGAGACAACACCGTTGTTAGAGCTGTTGGTCGGGGGACCATCACATTTCAGAGGGAGTCGACGAGTCTCATGACTCTGAGGGATGTGTTGTATGTCCCTGGGCTGAAGAAGAACCTTGTGTTAGTTTCCACCATTGAGGACAGGGGTCTTGGGGTGTGCTTTTCAGATGGGAGAGTGTAGGTGTATCCCAGGGCTACATGTATGTCCAGTGCCATGGACATTGGAGTCAGGTGTGGAAAGCTGTACAAGCTCTTGTTTCAGCCACAGTGTGCTCTGGCACACAGCAGCAGCAGTGAGCTATGTGAGCTTTGGCATCAGAGGATGGCCCACCTACATCAACCAGCTCTCAGATTGTTGAGGAGCATGGTTATAGGATTACCGGAGTTCAGCAGTAAGCAGAGTGATGTGTGCAGGGGGTGTGCTTTGGGAAAGTACACCAAGACTGCTTTTCCGAGCAGTGACACGAGAGCTGTCGGGGTGCTAGATCTTATCCATTCTGACATATGCGGTCCTATGTCATCTTTGTCTTTGACAGGTTTTGAGTACTACATTAGCTTCATTGATGACTACTCCAGGAAGACCTGGATCTACTTCTTGAGGAGCAAGAAGTCCGAGCTTGTGTTGAGAGTCTTCCAAGGGTTCAAAGCCCTTGTGGAGAAGCAGACAGGGAGGAAGATCCGAATGTTGAGATCGGACAATGGGGGTGAGTATACCTCCAAGGAGTTCGATGCATTCTGCAGACAGGAGGGCATTCAGAGATAGCTGACAGTTCCTTACACTCCTGAGCAGAATGGAGTAGCAGAGAGAAAGAACAGGTCGATTGTGGGGGCAGCCAGAGCGATGCTTCATGATCAGGGGTTACCTTTCTTTCTTTGGGTAGAGGCATGTAGCACTGCAATTTATCTGCAGAACAGGAGTCCTCACAGGGCAGTGGGGAGTAAGACTCCTGAGGAGATGTATTCAGGCAAGAAGCCTGAGGTGGGCCACTTTCGCATATTTTGCTCGTTGACTTACTCTCATGTCCCTTCTGAGAAGAGGAGGAAGTTTGATCCCACCGCCTATCGGATGAGACTTTGAAGGCCTATCGGCTTTACGTACCTAGTCAGAGGAAAGTTGTTGTCCAGCGGGAAGTGAAGTTTGATGAGAAGAGAGCCTTCAGGAAGTCTAGGGAGTTAGAGCAGGGGGAGACACCAGCTCCCACACCTCAATTGGTACAGGCTTCTTTGATGCAGCTATCAGGTCCACATGTTTCTGGAGTGACTGGATCAGAGGGTACAGGCACACCTTCTACAGGTTCAGTGATTCAGGTGGCTAGCACTTCAAGGACAGTTTCAGGGACAGGTTCAGGGTTGAGTCCTCAGGTCACAGGTTCATCAGGTACTGGTCCTCGGGGTGTTGGACCTTTCGGTACTGGGACTTCCTCAGATGAGGAGAGCCCAAGACCAGTTTGGGAGGAGCAGTCTTCAAGGAAGAGGAAGCCTAAGTGGCTTCAGGATACCTTGAAGGAAGCAGAGGCATTTGGTAGGCCCCAGGAGCAGATCAGGACAGTGGTGGAGCCAGACAAGCTTGGTGTGGTGCCAGACAGGTATGATATGGCCCTTGTTGCGAGTCTTTGTGACTTTGAGCCATCCACATTTGAGGAGGCTTCCAAGCATCAGGTATGGAGAGATGCCATGATGGAAGAGTACCATTCCATCATGAAGAACGATGCTTGGGAGATAGTGTCGAGACCTGAGGGGAAGTCAGTTGTGACTTCCAAGTGGCTTTACAAGATAAAGCATGCTGCGGATGGCAGTGTGGAGAAGTACAAGGCTCGGTTTGTGGCGTGGGGGTTCTCACAGGTTGAGGGAATTGACTATGATGAGACATTTGCTCCAGTTGCTCGGTATTCTTCTATCAGGGCAGTTATATCTATAGCAGCAGAGATGGGTTGGAAGATCCACCAGATGGATGTGAAGACTGCATTTCTCAATGGTCTTATGCAGGAGGAAGTATATTTAGAGCAGCCACAAGGATTTGAGATCCATGGGAGAGATTATCATGTATGCAGGCTGAGGAAAGCCTTGTATGGACTGAAGCAAGCTCCTAGAGCTTGGTACTCCATGATTGATACTTAATTGACATCGATGGGATTCCAGAAGAGTGAGGCTGATCCCAACCTATACTTCATTATGGTTGGAGGAGATCCACTCATTCTTCTGCTATATGTTGATGATCTATTTATCACAGGTACTGAGCGCCTCATTGCACATTGCAAGATAGATCTAGCATCGGAGTACGAGATGACTGACATTGGACTGATGCATTACTATTTGGGTATGGAGGTTTGGCAGGAGCCTGGACATATTTTCCTTGGACAGGGGAAGTATGCAGTTGATATTCTGAAGAGATTTCGGATGTAGGACTGCAGGTTGATGTGTACGCCTATGATCACCAACTCGAAGCAACTTCATGCTTCCGAGGGTAAGTTGGTGGATCCCACTTTATATCGTCAGCTCATTGGGTCATTGATGTATCTGGTCAATACCAGGCCAGACTTGTGTTTTGCAGTTAACACTCTTAGTCAGTTCATGGTTGAGCCTAGGAGTGGGCACTGGACGGCCGCAAAGCACATACTGAGATATCTTGCAGGTACGGTGGATTATGGTCTGGACTACAGGGGTTCGGGTGGAGTCAGCTTGGTTGGGTTCACAGATTCAGACTAGGCAGGTTGTGTGAGGGATCGAAAGAGCACTTCTGGTTGTTGTTTCAGTTTGGGCTCGACAGCAATGTTGTGGTTCAGTCGGAAACAGAAGTCCGTTGCACTGAGTTCTGCTGAGGCTGAGTATATGGCAGCCAGTCAGGCTACTTGTGAAGCACTGTGGCTTCGCAAGTTATTGGTAGATTTATTTGATCAGCAGCTTAGGCCTACGGTGATCTATTGTGACAATCAGAGTTGCATTCAGCTCTCTGAGAATCCAGTGTTTCATGATAGGTCGAAGCACATTGAGATCAGGTACCATTTCATCCGTGACTACGTTCAGAGAGGGGCAGTTGAGCTACAGTATATATCCACTGATGAGCAGGTAGCAGATATTCTGACGAAGTCTTTGGGGAGGGGGAAGTTTGTCTTCTTCAGAGATAAGTTGGGAGTGGTGTAGAACACCTTCCTCGGTAAGAGGGAGTGTTAGTTTTTGTACCTAGGAATATGTTCCCTAAGTGACTTTTTGCCTAAGTCACTTAGAAAAGGGAAAAAGGTGACCCTCACATTAAAAGCTACTTAATGAGACTTTATAAACTTAAAGTCACTTTTTGATAAATTTAAGTGGGTGTGTAAATTTATTTAAGTGATTTAAATAAATGTGATTTTTACTCTCATTGAATCTTAGCCATTGGATTGGATCTTTTCCACCGTTGGATTAGATACCCACTTAGGGTTTAGACAAAAAGGGTTGAGGGAGGAAAAACTCTTCACTTTTCATTTTCAGGAGAAGGAGAGTGAGCTGAGAGAGAAGAAAGGGAGAAGGGCACGATTTTCCAAGCTACTGTACAGTACGGTTTGAAGGGCATGGATTTCGAGGTCAAGCAGGGCACAGAAAACGAGAAGGAGGACTGCATTTATTACAGTCCGTACCCTGCACGAATTTCGAGGCCGTACAGCACATAAATCGAGGTCTGTACAGACTGTACTTTTCTGCACAGTTTTCGAGGTGAATATCAGGCACATTTTTTAAGGCATCATTCTGTATTTTTTTCGGCACAATTTTTGAGGAGTACGACAGCATTTAATGCTGTCCGTACAGTATGTTTTTTCTGTTGTTCCGGGCACAAAAAACGAGGGCATATTTTTCTTCTTCTACACAGAAATCGAGGCTGAGATTTGCTGATATTTTTGGCACTTTTACCGAGAAGGTTTGCACAGAAATCGAGGCAGCAAAAGCACAGAAACCAAGACAGTTTGCTGGTCAAATTTCTGGGTTGAGATAAGTTGGATTTTTTACTGTAAAAATGAATGTCTGATTTTTTTATCTTGAAGAAATAATAATATCTCTCTCTCTCTGACTGGTTTTCCCCGTGGGGGTTTTTCCAGGGCCATTGGCCAAAAATATCTGAGTCTATCATTTTATGGTGTGATTGGAAAATGTGTTTTTCAGCCTGTTAGTGAATTTTTACTGTGTGTTTAATTGTTAAGAAAAATTTCTTAAGTAACCTACAACCAATGCAAAACCAGCTGTAGGTGAAAATCACGAAATGTTAACATAAACCAGCAAACAGTAAAACTCAGAAAATTTCTACAGTATATCCATCACATTTACAAGAATGAGTAAAATGGATAGTTTTTATTTTGTTATTGTTTTTTTAAAGGAAAATTATACAGTAATTATTAATGCATAATGGAATTCTATCATAAGAATATGCCATTGTAATCATAACTTGTATAGGCTTGTTGCATAAGAACCAACATTGTCAAAGGAGATTGGCATTTAGTGTACTTTGTTGCATCCCTCCAAAGTCCTAGCTTGTGAATTCCATGGGCTCCTTGAGCAAGGGAAAGATCAACTACTAAAGGCTTAATTTCAATAAGGGTGGGATGAATTTCTTGTTGGTATCTTGAAGAATGCAGTTGTTTAATTCTCAAAGGGTGTGGTCACTAATAACGGTGTGTGCTCACCAAGAAAGTGTGTTTGACCGTCATGGATGTTCTCATGTCCCCTTAGTTTGCTCCAAAAGTAAGAAAAGTCCTTTAAAGATGTCTTAGCCCTCATGAGCAATGTCGAAGCTTCACATACCATTAGATGATTCATTATTTAGAAGTTTGTATTGATTACTATCATTTTCCTTCATTGGGAGGCTATGAATTAAGAAGAATTTAATATACCTTATGGGTTAATATGCCATTTTTATTAGTTTCAGATTCAACAACAGATTTCCATCAGTGGATTTATTAGGTTGTTCATGGTTTAATATGTCATGTTATTGAGCTTTGGATTTTAATAGTTAGATTTCCATTGAAAGGCCCATGTTGATAAAAGGCTTACATTTACCCATGCCCATGTGGTTACTTTGGGATAGAGCTCAACCCTATAGAATATAGGGAGCACATTCATCATTATGGCCTTGAATTATGAAACATGTTGGCTTATACATGAAACCCTAGTTTTCTTCCTTTCATCTCTATGTAAACTCGTCAACACTAGCTCTATTATGGGATTAAGCCTTCTTACCTATCTTTACAATTATGGAGAACTAAATCTCTATGCTTATTTCAAATGTTTTGGAGAAGTTCCATTTATATTCCCTCAACATTGTAAAAGACATACCATTGTTGATTGAGTGCTAAACTAGACTTTGCAAATGCATCACCCAAAGAAATCTAGATTGAGGTCGCCATCATTGCCGTTGTAGTCATTGTTATTTTTCTATGATAATGTATTGTAATAAACAAACCACGCAATTCTTATACTTAGAATTGTATTAACGTTTTTTCATGGAGATAAGGATAATTTTACTATCAAGTATAAGGAATGTATACTATATATCCCTAACATTAAAAAAAATAATTAACAATCTCGTAAGAAAAAGATATATCTAAAATTGAATAAACGAATATTGTACCTAACAACTTTAGTGGAAATATGAAACTTATTTGTATGCTCATAGATTATTATTGTGACTTCACAAACCTGTAGCATTGTAGTAATAGGATGCTCATGCATGATAGTTGTTATTATGAGCTTCTCGCACTCAGGTTCCATCCATGTTGTGATGAAGGAGGTCAAGTTCAGTCAGGGGTTTGCATCTAGCATCAATTCATCACTGATGATATGTTATGCATCCTCCTTAGGAATAAATCTTCCTGGAAGTTCAAACGTGAAAAACTAAAGCATGCAAGCATAGAAAAAGCATGAACACTCGCATATAAATCTAAAGACATTAAAAAGATAAAAGAAAGTATGCCATGATAATAGATGATTAATACTTTTGTAGAGCTTCTTTAACAATTATAGCGAGAGGAGACTAAGAATGTGAGATTCATGAGGACAAAGACTGAGATTTCATTTCAACATTTCCCAAATCCAATTTTAAACTCCTCGTCAATAAACACTTGAAGCTTCCAAAGTAAAATATCAATCTATTGAATATTGCCATCATGATCATGATCATGATTATTGACATTGTCATCGGTTATTCATCTTTACCTTTGGCATAAGAAATACCATCTACCCAAAAGATGTGATTAGTGGAAAAGGGTCATGGAGGACACATACTATTTATGCAAGAGAAATAACAACTTGTTTTTTAAGATGATCAACATCATCATTTTCATTGTATTCATCATCATTGCCATTGTCATCATTGCCATCATCATCATTTATTTCATTGCCATCATAATCATCGGCAATGTTGTCATTGTCATTCTCATCGTCACCATCATCATCATCATCATTGTCATCGTTCTCCTCATCATCAACAACATTATCATCATCATCATAGCCATCCTCAATATCATAATCTTTATCATCTTCAACGTCGAGGCGCAAAACTGGATGTAAAAGTGGATAAAAACATGGATGCAACAAAAGTAGGCATAAAAGTGGGCGCATAATGGTGTGCACCAAAAGTTGATGCAAAATGGGATGCAAAAGTGGATGCAAAAAATGACGCAATCATGGAAGCAAAACATGATGAAAAAAGTGACGTAAAAGTGGATGCAACCATGGATGTAAAATTGGATGCAACAAAAGTAGATGCAAAATTAGACGTAACACCCAATGCAAAACCAGATGCAAAAATGGATGCATAAAGGGATGCAATAACTGATGTAAACTCAGATTCAAAAAAGATGAAAATGTGGATGCAAAAGTTGAAGCAAAAGCGAGTGGAAAAGTAGGCGCAAATATGGGTGTGATTTTGGATGCAACAAAAGTGGATGCAAATGTGGATGCAATAGTAGATGCAAAAAGAGATGTAAACATGGATGCAAAATGGGATGCAAAGAGGGATGAAAATGTGGGTGCAAAAGTGGACAAAAAAATGGATGCAAAATTGGATGCAAAAGTGGGTGAAACAAAACTAGATGCAAAACTAGACTCAAAACGGGATGGCAACTTTGATGCAAAACTTGGCGCATGAGGAGATACTAAAAGGGATGCAAAAAAAGAAGCAGAAGTGGATGAAAAAGAGGACATAAAAAACGATGCAAAAGTGGATGAAAACATGGGTGTAAACATGGAGGCAAACATGGACATAAAAAGGGGCACAACAAGAGTAGATGTACAAACTAGGTGCAAAACTAGGCACAAAACCTGGTGCAAAACATGATGCAAACCTTGGTGCATAACAAGGTGCAAAACCCGATGAAAATTACGCCATAAATTGCACCAGATTTAGAAAAAGGATGTAGAAAATTCCTAAAATAGCACCAACCCGTGAAATTGCGCCATTTTGTCCAAAAAATGAAGAAAAATACATTGAAAGATGGTCTAGACGCAAAAAAGGAAGCAAAAAGAGACGTTAATCGCAGGTTTTTGTTGTAGTGTTTGTAGATGAAGGCATAATAAATGAAATGTTTGGAGAAGCCAAGGTCATTCGACTTGGTGAAATCGCAGAGGACCTTCGCAAAAATTTCACGGAGTTGGAAGCACAGGTAACACCTAGTACACCACCAAACGTTCTTGAAGAAAGAGGGAAACCAACAATAGAGACTGCGAAGAAGATAGAAGAGGCAGAGGCACTGTGTGCCAAGGTAGTGGAACAAATTTGTTAGACTTGGGAAGTGTTGATCGATGATGTAGAGTTAAAGAAATTCACATAGAAGTTGCACACTACTAAGACAGAGGTGAACCAGATGAACAAATTTCCCTTAGCATAGAAAAAGGCCAAGGATGATGAGATGAAGAAACTACAACAGCAAGACGCAGCACTGTGAACTCAACAACAATAGAGTACTGACAAAGTCACACAATTGCAGGCATATGCATATAGAGTTACATGAATTATTCATCCTATACACCAGAAAGTGTGATAAGAAGTAGAGTCAGCAGGACTTACAATGTCAGAACACATCAGTTTAGAACTTGTGCAAAATTTGCAGAAGGCAGAAGAAGAGGTGCAATGGGAAATAGAGCAGATAGTGAAAATATTCCAATATTTTCAAAGTAAGGTCGCCACAACAGAATTTTTTGATTAGCGTGGCTTAGGATGATCCATAGGTGAGTGTTTGGGGCATGTTGGACCTAGGGAAGGATAGGAAAAATTCAGCCATAATTCTTCTAAGGAATATGAAGAATCTAATTGCATGATGGAGGAAGCTATGAAAGAAGGGAAGAGTTCACGACAAAAAGAAAGTTACGACGAGATCAACCGTGATGGAAGGAACCACGATAGAATAAGATGCACAATGGTTGAAAAGGACAACCCTATAAAACATGGGTAAGAAGTCATTTAGGAAAACACATGCTTTGGGGAATAAATCATCTTTGTATTTTGGGTCGATAGTGCCTACTAACAGTTGTAACTAAACGTTCAAGAATAAGAATGAAAACCTTTCGTCTAACAGAATGGATTCAGTTGACTACAACATGTAAGAGTCTATAAAAGGGAGAACCCATGCCATGTGTGGGTTAGATAGATACACTCTTAGTTGGTTTGTGTTAGTCCTTTTGTCTGTTGTCTATTTGCAGAATTGTAAATTTGTAGAGGAGAGAGAGTCGATCGAGTCTATGCACAGATCGACAGTAGGGTGAAGGAGAGGAAACTTCAAAGACCTGAGGCTAGAGAACATGAGAGGAGATATAAATATGTATAAATTGTATATAAGGTATAGAACATAGTCTACAAGCTGAGTGTGCATACAAAAGGTGCCATATATTTCTCATGTCAAATGAAGAGCACCTTTGTGGGTTTTTTTGGATGGGTTTCCAAGTTAAATGTTTTCTATGTGTATATTTGATGAATGTGCTTATTTATAATGACTGTATGTTGTGAACAAATGTATGTGTATTTTCTTATGAATGATTTCTTATATGCATATGTCACACTATTGTTAGTCGGAATCCTTAATAAGGAATTGTATTAACTGGTGTAATCTTTGTAAATGGATAAGTAGAGTAGTATATTGAATGCACACAATAAGAGTAAGTAATATAACCGACGACTTAGGTCAAGCAAGCTAGTAAGGTGCTAAGGAAGAGGAAATCCCATACAACTGTAGAGACTTGGTTCTGGTAGTTACCCATAAGAGATATCTAGGGTGAGATTGCATCTATGTCGTAGGTGTTGCCAACTGAGCCCTGCTCTTTCGGTTTGATATCTTGGGCTTTGTTGATGGACAAACAAGGTTCTGAACCTAGGTCGAAGGGAGAAACGCCAACAACTTTTTAATTTTTAATTTACTTTTTTTGGTCGATATTTTAATGCCATGATTTACATTTCATAATTAATATTCTCAATATTTAATTTTAGGGGATAAGCCATTAATTTTATTTTTAATATTTAATATAATTTTGGGTCATGTTAGAGTAGGTAAATTATATTGTTTAAAAAATTAACCTATACTCGAGTTAAATAATTAAAAAATTCCATGTAATATTAAGATGCCTAGTTGTATATGCACCTCTTTTAAATTTTAAAGGATTTTGATTAGCTTACACATTTTGACAAGGATTTTCTTAAGGCCCATTTGTAGTTTAAATTTCCTCTAACAATAGGGTCTTCTATGTCCTATTTGGAGTGATTTGAGTAGTGTTTGAGAGTTTTTTTCCTTGAGATTGAGTCAAACGTTTGTGAAAATTCTTTGAGGTGTTTTTTTCTTCATTGATTGTGAGCTTGGTAAGCTTTAAATGTGAAATTCAAGAGCACAATATCGTTGTTTGTGTCTCTTGTTACCTTTTCTTTAAGGGAATTTGCTTCAAAACTTCTTGGTTTCCTAGTAGACCTAGTGTCTTGTTTGAGTCTAGTAGACCTAGTGTCTTGTTGGAGTCTAAGGATCATTTGACAGTTTTTCTAAAACTTTGATTTCCATTTGGATCGAAGAATTTAGAGTTAGGATCTATTTTCAGAAATATTAGAGGCATATCAAACTTTTTGTGAGACTTTAATATGTGTCATAGGGTCCATGATACCCTTACCCTAGTCTCCCTAAGAACCCCTTGAAAACATGCTAATTTTTTATTTTATTTTTTCACATAGTTAGGTTTCATATACCTCATTTTCACCTTTCCTTAGTGAAAAGTGCGCACATTCACACGTTTAGATAGGAACTAGGTGCGAATTCACCCTTCCATTTACACCTTTCTTGAGGAAAAGGAGTGAATAATTGGTTAGGTTCAAAAGAGTAAAACAAAAAAATATTGGAGAATCAAGTTAGTCACATCTAGTGGGGATCTGGGTTTTTCTTGGATTTTAAAAATTCTCATTTTTGAGCCTTTAAAATCATAATTTAGTGGTATTTTCATGATGTCTTGAAAAACCATAGGTGTTTAGTATTCCTTTTTGGTCTTGCTCTCAATGCCTATATAGTGGAGAAAAATAAAATCTTCTTTAAGTGATTTGGCATATTTTTGTCATGTATTGTAAGTCATATTAGTTTGCTTCTCTTTGATCCCTTTCATAGCTTACACATGGAGAAAAATAAAGTCTTGCATTCCTAGGTTTTGTTTAGTAGGAGGCTTCAAGTTTGGGTCTTTTCATCTTGCTATCATTTTTGCATGAAAAGACATTTGCTTTGATCTATTTTGAAATCGCAATGGCATTTTAGTAATGTTGGAAGTTATAATATGACTGAATAACTTATTTTTATGTTTGTTTCATTTAAGAATGTCATCGTTCATCTTCTTCTACATCCCTCTGTGTAACAACAACCTCTAAAAGCATCATAACTATAATGAACTACACTTGTTTTTATTTGATAGAAAAACAACAATAGTCTAGGTTATAGAGCCTTGGTTGTAGGATTGGAGAGTTAATTTCTCCAAGGACACATAAAAAGAAACCAGGATTACTAAAGAGTGAAAAATCTAGTACTAAAGTGGAGTACTTGTTTGGAAAGTGCCTCTAGACCAAGCATCAAGTGGTAGGTAAATCTAGTTCAAGTGGTAATATTTTCCCCTTCCACTTGGATTAGTGGGGTCATGCTAGTTTGGGAGTTCTCAGGTGTGACAAGTCCTTGAGGTGACAACACTACTTACTAAAAAATTAGGGTCTAGGACTTCTTTCTTGTGTTTCTTTCCCATGTGCAAAAGTTCTTTACAACAACCGTTCCACCCAACTACCTAGTGCGAAGTGGTATCGTTAGTTTCTCTTCCAAGGCTTCACCCAGGTGACTTCAAGGGGAATATCCTATGGTACCTAAGATAGGCGTATAATATTTGTCTCATATCCTTTGGAGGGTAATTACACCCCTGGTGATTGTTGCATGATGATTTGTGTAACTGTCTCATTCACACCTTCGTTCGTTGGACTTGGTCCCTAATCATCCCATGCTAACCTTTGAAAGGTCCATGTTCATCTCTTCATTGATTAAAATTGGTACTTAAACAATTTGGTTTTATTTTTGGGAGGGAGAGATTGCTTGGTTGTATCTTAGAGAGTATTTTATAGGAGTGTGTTGATTGAAAATTTCCAGCCTACATAGAACGCCTTAGAGATATTTTTATTTTTGAACCTGAGTATATGGCTAATATTCCTATAGAGACCAAACAAGAGACCCCTATTGAAGGGGATCCTTGTGTTGTTTCGTTTGTTGGAAATATTGGTCCTCCCTTGATGTCCACATTGAATCTTCCTGGGTCACGATAGGGATACTAGTTTGGTTGTTTTCCACTCCAAATGTCCTTAATTCTCTTAATGTTTCTTAAGTAAGAATTGTTTGTTAAGAACATTAGATCCATTTTCCTTCTTTGTTGGTGCAGCTTGTTGTCCTCCTTCTACCTCATGTAGTGAAAGTTTATATACTAGTAATCAACAATATAAAAGGAAGAGAAAGAGGAAGGATAAGAAGAATATGTGAAGACAAGATGGTAATTCCTCAGTCACTGCAAGCCATGCTGGAGGGAATTCCTAGACCAATGCAAGTAATCTTGGGGGCAAACATTTAGTCATTGAAAGTCACATTGGAAATAATTCATCAACCACTGCTAGTCATGTTAAAGATACATCATTAACTACTATGATCCACATTAATGATAAGTCACCAGTCAATCCAAGTCATACTGGAAAAAAGTCATCAATCATTGCAATTCATACTAGAGACAAGAAACCAACCACTGCAAGTCATGGTAGGGGCAAATGACCAGCCATTGCAAGTCATTATGGGAGAAAAAAACTAGCCATTGCAAGTCATCCTGGGAATGTTGACATAGTTGACAAACCCCAAAAATAGAAGCTTAATTTCCCTCATAATATTTGCAAGGGATACCATCTTACTCATGTGTTCCATGCACTTCTATAGGTACAAATATTTTGGTCAATAGGCCTATTCCATGTGCTTGGAACATAGTTACATCCCCTTAAACACTTGTTTCTCACAATGTACTACAACATTCTTGTATTCCTTTTTAGGCTTTATAATATGGAAAAGACATTAAAAATCAAATATTTTAAGAAGGGATAGGGGGGGATCTTAAATTTATGTTACATATTGGAAGCAATCCAAATCATCATTGAACATAGCACGAGTCTTGAGTCTCTCATGAAGTTGGGCTCTAGTTTTTGTCCTTAGGATTTAAACCATGATCTCAGAGTTGTTACTCATTTTATTGGTTACTCTTTTAATCATATGGAAAATATGCCAATGTATTATGCATTACATATTTATATCATTAGTCCCTTTGAGTCAAAATATGCCCAAGTCACTATTGTGTCATGGTCACTGTTCAAGGTTAGTCGTAGCATGTGTTGACCATTCTATAGTTTCCTTGGCCTCATATGTCACTCATTCCCTTATGCTAATTGTTTTCAGTAGGTATAATCTAAAACCAACGATTGGACTCATGCTTGTGTGGAAAGTCCCCAGCCTGGCAGGTTGTGTCTCATTGACGATGACTCGTTTTCTCTGAGGCATTAACCTATATTCATAACACCTTGGCCATGTTTACATCATTGGGATGTAATCTTGATCTCAATAGATGACAACTCATCATTTGTCACTGATTGAGTGGTTTTCCATGATGTTCGACGTCAAGAAATCTATTCACATTCTGGGATTCATGCTACACCTTGGATTCCATTTTCATTATTAGTGGAATTATTCACCCCTGTTAATAGATTTCATTATCATTTTTTTCTCAAGGGGTCTCTTCGATGCACTATTTACATCTGGTGCATAGAGAGACGTACTTGGCGGTATGTTTGCAAAACTTTGTCTCATTCCCTTTTCCAAGTCAAATCAATCCCTAATATATCCTCATGTTGTTTGATGGGGGATACATTAATTCCCCCATTCCAATGAATCTCTTCCCAATGACTTCAACTCATAATTACCTAGGATTAATTGGATCTAGACTCTTGGTAGTACCTTAGGTCTTGCAGTCATTAGTGGTAGGTTCCCTTGCTATTGGGCAGTGGGAATACATTAATGTATTTTAATTGATATATTCTGCAAGTTTTCTACTCCAAGACATCTATTCACACTTGCTAGAATGTACTAGGTACCTGGGTGCCCATTATCATAATTTATGGGTTACCTTGCGTTTGTTGGAGGTATACATCAATTACCGGTAATCAAATGGTGTCCTCCATGTTTGACTTCATATCATCTATTCACATGGAGGGACTCATACCTCTTGACGATTTGGATGGAAGACCTTGGTACAACAATAACATCCCCACATTGTTTTGTTTCCTAAGTTGCACAAGATTGTACCACACATCATATGACATAGGTACCATTGGGGGAACCACTACTCAACTCAGTTACAATTTGTTCTCCTAATGCATGTTGAGACACAGATCTACTATGTATCTATTTATGGCTATGATATCTCTATTGGCATGGATCTATTGTGTATCATATTTGTGGCCATGATCCACCTTTATATCTGTCACATGGATCCACTATGTATTATTTTGTGGCCATGATCACTACAACATTTATATGTCATGCATCCATAGTGTATACAATTTTTTGGCCATGTTCTATCACAATTTGAGAATGGATACATCCATGTCAAGGAAAAGAATATATAACACCTTGTTCTCTATTTGAGATACTTTGTTGGAGATGAAGGTCTTGGAATTTCGATCTTTCCTACTTTGCATCCCACTCCACTAGTTATTATAATGCATTTTGACCATTAGGTTCCTTTATGACCTCACAAATTAATCCCAACACTTGCTATATCTAAAATCTATGCTTCTCCATCCCTACGACAATTCAAACTATGAAACTCAAAATGTCACTGATTGTTAACAAAAATATGACACTTATGGATGGAAGAGCCCATGATTTGATCACTAATGATGGCCCTAAGCATTGAAAGTGATATCCCAACACAATTCCCTTCATTCTGAAAAATTGCAACCATAAATGAGCAAATTCATTCCTTGTAAACTAGCAGGGAATGAATCATTCAAATTTTTCCCTTAAAAAAGGTGTGAATGCAACAAAAAATACCAATTCACACCTATGATGATGACAATTCTAGCTAAATTTGTGATGACTATTGTAGCTAAATTTGTGTCGACATAACCTAATTCCAAACAACCCTCTAACTTGTTGATGTATATGCCAAAAAGGGTAGGGGAGAGGGCACAACTTTGCTTTATTCCTATATTACAACTAATTTCTTTCGACCAATCCTTAGTGTTACTAAAATTGACAAGAACATTTGTGTACAATCTTATTCCAATAGTGTTCTTCTGAAAAGGAACTTTTAGGTCTTCTAATATATTCCAAAGGTTAGTTCTAGTGATTGTGTCAAACAATTTTCTATAGTCAATGAAGAAACACATGAAATTGGTTTTATTATTATGAAACTACTCTATAATTACTCTAATGTAACAATGTGGTCCAGATTTGAATGATGTATCCTAAGTCCAAGCTAGCCTTTAGCCCTTTTTCCTTTGCTTTCTAGACATATGTGGATGTTCTTTTCCAAAATAATTCCATATAACTTGGATAAAAGAGGGATATCATAATAATCCTATAATTAATAAAAGCGTAACAATACAAGCTATTGCATTAACCAACTCACACGTGTAGATTACACTCCACTATATTATGTAACCATAAGATATTTGTAACAACATACTAAGGAAATTGGACCATCTACCCTAAATTATATCACATGTAATAGACTTTTATTTATGTAATTAATGAACATCAACAAATGCGTAATTTGATATAATCTAACACGCCCCCCCCGCCCCGCAAAAAATGACTAAACCATATACAATTCCAAGTTTATCTCTAACTTGATAAATTTAACATTACTAAGTGGTATTGTCATTATGTTAACAATTTGTTCTATTGTGGGACAATAACAAAGAAAATTGTCTTCATTATTCACTAACTATATAATGTAATGGTGATGAACTTCAATATGCTTAGTTTTAGCATGATAGACTTGATTCTTCATCATCTTGAGAACACTCTGATAGTTTTAGAAAAGTGAGATCGAAGTTGTTTGGTCAAGTTGAATATCAAACATTAACCTTCGTAACCACATTGCCTTATAAGTTGTATTAACAACTTCCTTGTATTCTTCTTCATTGGAGGATAAGGAAATTGTAGGTTGTAGCTTACTCTACCATGAAATCTCCCCTAAACTAAAAATGAACACATAACCAATGGTTGAATTCCTTGTACCAACTGATCCAAGCAATTAGAATCATTATATCATGAAGTCAACAAATATCTAATATTGAATGCCAAAGTCAAGGGTCCCTTTAACATATCAAAGAACTTGTTTTATGCTAACTTCCATAGGTGTGGATGTAGGAATACATTCAGTCATTTGAAATTTTTCTAAGAGATTTTTGGCACTTGACTCGTGATACAAAGATAGTATGAAAAGATTCCCAAATTTTCACACCTAAGCAATAATGAAGTAAGCCTAAATGAGTCATTTCAAAAATAGAAAAAATATTGGATTTCACTTATTGAATAATGTTGGCACTGTCTTAGATGATGGAAAAATCATTTCCATAGAGAATTATAATCACTATGTCATCACCATTGTTTTTGACATAAAGAGTGGTTTTATAATAGTTTTTTCTAAATATAGAATCTCTAAGATACTGATCAAGTTTGAAATACCAAGATTGAGGATCCTAAATGAACATACAAGTATTTTATGAATCATCATACTAAGTGTTTATTTTTGGGAACCTAAAACCTTGTCGTTGCTCCAAGTAAACTTCCTCATCCAAGTATCCATTTAAGAAATTAGTTTCGATGTCCATCTGATATACCTTTCATAAAAAATGAGCAGCAATGGAGATAACCAGTTGAAAGGTTACCGTATTTACAATTAGAGAAAAAAATTCGTCATAAACTAATCCTCCCTCCTATGCATATCCTTTGGTGACAAGATGAGCTTTGTGTTTATCCAAAGAACCATTTTGACTTATATTTGACTTTATAACTCCATTTACAACTAATTGGTTTCTTTCCTAGAGGCAATGTTAATAGTATCAAAGCCTTATTTCTTATCAATGCATCATATGCTACCTTCATGGTAATTTCCACTCATATTTTCCTTTGGCTTCTTCAAACGTGCTAGGGTCAAATTTATACAAGACAACATAGGTTAGAGCAAAATTTACTTACTCACCACCTTGCACAATTTATGGCAAGGAAAATTTTCAGGGGCAAAATTTATCCCATGAGCTATTTTTACATGTCTTTTTCAAAAGAAAGATTCACTAATTTGCATTTTTTGAATCTCTGCTTCGCCCAATTTTGATGGGGTAAAATATTTTCACCCTAAAAATTGACAAATTTTATATAAACTATATAAAATGTTTAGAAATTGAAATATTTTTATAGAAATATCTCCAAATAGTTTATAGTTGACATTTTAAGAATTGGTAAGATTCGCTAAGGTCTATACAGTTTTTCATAAGTATGGATCTTTAAAATTTTCCCTAATATACTACTGATTGCATAAATCGACCTTTTATTGCCTTTGACAATTTATCTTTTGAAACATTAGAGCAAATTTGGGGTCTAAGATGGCCACCAAAGGAAAATAACAAAAAAAAGCCACATCACACTACAAATATGCCATGCCAGACTAAGTTAAAGGTGTTATCTAGTGAAAGTCAACTTATAGTATCTCATTAATGGTAGTTTACAAGCATGTTGGGTTATTGTAGAGTTAAGAGACGAGGGTTGAAAATAATAATTAAAGGTTTAGATTCTCGTACACACAATAAATAATATAGTGGCAATTTTTTAAATTTATATTATAATTTATTAATTTTTTATATAAATATGCCACTAATTCCTTTTATATATTTAATAAAATCTAAAACTTAAAAAAACTAAAATTCTAATGAAAATATAATTATAATAATACTAAAAATAAATAATCACTTTTTTTTTATAAATATTATCACTACTTCAAGGTCCTTTAAAATTTAAATATCTTGTTAATTAAGATGATAGTGGATTAATTTTGAAATAACAAAAAAATTATATAATTAATCTTTTAAAAATACAATAAAATAATATTTTAATAAATATTCTAAACAATAAAATATGAGAGAGAAACAAATATTTATCTATTTCTGCAATAACTTTCTCTCCAAAACTTAGAATTAGTCTCTATTGGTAGTGTTGGAAAGGTACTAACGAGAGCTACAACTTTTGTGTTTTGAGTTTTATGAGGTTTTGCATATATTTTCGAGGGTGGGAATTTTAGAACCATGTACTAAAATGCTCGACCCGGAAAATTGGTATAGAATCTTGGAATTTAACTCAAAACATGAAAGTTGTATATCTCATTGAGACCTTTCAAATGACACTAAGAGTGCACAATTAGAACCTTTGGATATATTATCACAAAAATAGCAAAAGATTCTTTTCTTTCTCTCATATTTTATTATTTAGGATACCTTTTAAAAATTATTTCGTTTTTATTTTCAAAATATTAATTATATAAATATTTTTATTATTTCAAAATTACTCCACTATCATCTTAATTAGTGTGAAATTTACATTTTAAAGAAATTGGAAATAGTGATAACATAAAATACTCTATATTAGGGGAGGCAAGAGGGGGAAGGGTTCTCTTTGGCCCC
Organism: Pseudotsuga menziesii; assembly: GCA_001517045.1. NCBI lineage: Eukaryota > Viridiplantae > Streptophyta > Pinopsida > Pinales > Pinaceae > Pseudotsuga > Pseudotsuga menziesii. The sequence continues at coordinate 94,530 of LPNX010223725.1, forward strand.
GATGGAGTTCAGAAATGGTCATACTCTTGGGGTTTTGGAGAAGAGACTAACAACATTGTTGAGGCACTTTCCCTATGGCAAGGTCTATTCCAATCTCGAGCTCATGGATTAGATGACATTATTTTGCTTGGGGATTCTAGATTATTTATCCATGCCCTGGTGACAAAATCTTTTCCTAGTCAAATGAAGCTACAACAAATAGTTATGAAAATTCAGAGACTTTCCAAATCCTTCGGAAAAATAGACTTCTATCATGTCCTAAGAAATTTAAATGAGGAGGTAGATGGAGAGGCAAAAGCTGCAACCCCCTTGAGCAAAGGGACCCTAAGAAATAATGGGACGCTTACTTGTTTTAAGATCCCATAGGACCATAGGCTGTGAATTAAAGGACTCACCACGTGTCCAGGATTGGTGGTGACAACCCTTAATGGCTTTCCATATGTTGGATCATGGCATTAACGTGCGGAGCGTGTGGGCGTGTGATGAAAGGCACGTGAGCCTTGCTTTTAGCACCATGGGTATGAGCCGTATATCATCATCGTCACACTCTACTTCTTCGCACGAGATTGAATGCATCATGGCTATGATCCGATGTCCTTCGTCTCCTGTTCTTCCTCATGCAGGTTGTGCAATGAACTATGCTAGGATCCTAGAAAATATGGGTATCAGAGAAGGTATTAAAACAGTTATTTGGATAATCATGCCAACCAAAATAGCGACGTATTGTTTGTTTGTTGGTTTCAGACGAGCAACTCCACTATTAATCTCTGGTTCAGAAAGCTTCCCGCCCTCATGGCCTCCAGCTAATAATCGCTGATCTACGGGATATACGTAGGAAATTGAGCGCTCAGAAACGTGACTTGCTGCATCTGGATGAAGAAGGTGGTCGTAGAATGGAGATGGTGGATAAATATATATGCAAAACTAGGGAGGAATTTGTTGAATCACTTTCACAATCTGAACAGCCAATTGTTGGTGCTATTGGTGCTAATGGTAGAATTAGAAATTCATTTTGAAAAGTTGGAGTTGCAGGTTTCAAAGATGGAAATGGAGAAGGCCAACGAACCTCCTGCTCAGTCGAAATAATCTTCTCAACATCATGCAAGACATGGGAACTAATCTCGGGTCTTCTCTGTCTCTGTTTTTTTGAGTTTTTGTAAAATCCTTGAACTCTCTGCGATGTATGTCCGATGATTATCAATCTCAGTAGTTTTTAATCTTTGGTAGTTAGCTAAGTGAAGTTACGTGTGTCTTATGGATTTTGCCTTTGGACAACAAACTTGGTTTGATGTAGACTATTTTACAGTGGATTTACTAGTGGTATTTAAATAAAATCCATAACCGTTCTTGTTAAAAAGAACAAAAAAAACAAAAATACTCTATATTTATTATTTCAGGTATATTTATCTTATTTTGAGATTAACTTTTCAAGATATTAACCAAGGTGACGTTTATACGAATTTAGCTCTTCTCAAATAAAAATACGACACATAAGGATCATCGACTTCTACATGTCCAACTCAACCATAATGGTTGACCAAAATACTAAAATTCTATTGGTTTGAGAAATATAACTCATCGCACACTCATCCATGGCACATTTTTTTATAAGGCCCATTTTAGACCCCAAATTTTCTCTAATTGGAATCATGAATCATGCTATAGCACCCATTCGGTCTCTTATGTTAGCCTTCCTAATATTGCTTTGAAGAATACTTCTCTTGTTCATTACACCCCTCTGGAATTAGACTCTAATGTTTCTGGCTTTGAGCCCTATTTGATTTCAACACTAGAACTTGTTCCTGAATCAACAATAGTTTCGCATACACCACTATCCATAGATTTACCATTATTAGAGGAAAAAAGGTATTTTCTCATCTAGAAAATCATGTCTATTAATCACAATTGTGTTTGTAGAGACATCTAGTAGTCAGTACAATTTAGAATGCTCACTATAGACAACAAATGTATATACCTTACTTTTTGCATCTAAGTTACTTCTCTTTTCTCTAGGAATATGTGCAAAAGAAATACAATTGAAAACACACAAAAAATCACTTATATAATGTTTATGCCCGACCATGGTTCCTTGGGAGTTATATTCTACAATGTTCTACAAGGACTCCATTTTGTTGTGGAGTGTATCTAGTGCTATATTTTTTGTGTATATCTTCCCTTTTGCATAATTCTTTGAACTATATTGAAACAAACTCACCTCCAATATCATATCTTAGAGCTTTGACCTATTCACTTGCTTGATTCTCAACCAAGTATTTCCATGCTACAAAGTTAGGAAGACAATATGGCTCCTTAATAAGAAAATAAATTGATATTTTTGTGAAAAATCAACTAGTAGTAGGAAATACTTTTCTCAACACATCATGGGTGTCTTCATTGGACCATGCAAATCAACATGTACTAAGTCGAAAATTTCTCTGGATCACCATGATTTATTAGTATCAAATGAATTTTGATGTTTTTCTCCCATTTGACATCCTATACATACATGTTGACATGCTTGAATGGATGGCATAGCATTCACCATATTAGTCTTACTAAGTAAATATAAATACTTATAACTTAGATGCCCATACCTTTCATGCCAAAGTATATTTGTGTCCTCTACTACAACTAGTGCATGTGTCTTTCTTGTCTTTAGATAAAACAAGTTTATACAACCCTTTCTCACCAATACCAATAACACTCACCTTGTTATCGTGAAGAGTAGCGAGCATACACTTGTTTCCTTGAAAGTTTACACAAAGACTAGCATTCTTAGTTATCTCGTTAATAGACAACATATTTTTGCTCATGCTAGAAACATATTGAACATTCTTGAAAGTGTAACTTGAAGTGTGGTTCAATATGACATGAACATCCCCACACCCTCTAACATACTAAGCCCATCCTTACCCAAAGAAACATATTCACAATTACTCTTATCTTCAATGAAATTTACAAACTAGTCTCTATGGCATGTGTAGTTTGAAGATATACCTAAATAGAAATACCAGGTTGTAAAGTTAGTTGATCGATTCTATGATGCCACAAATAAAAAATAACCCATTGCTTCTTCTTCACCTCCTTCAACAACATTGTCATGCCTTGATTTCATTAGACCTCTTCCCTGGTCATGTTTTCTTTAGATACATTTATTTTTTTTCTTTATTTAGATACGTTTGTACTAAGCAAGTTCCAAATGGACTATTGTACTATTAAGTTGTTGAATTTTTTTGTATGAAAAGGCGTGTATGGTCTTTGAACAATGTCGTTCATTTTTTAATATAAAATAAATTGTGACTTTTTTTTCTTCTTCCGTGGAAAAAAAATGTTATCAATCCCAATCAATAATTATTTCATAAATAGAAATAAAATCATACCAAAGGTTTAAACTTAAAAAAAAACTTATTCTTTTAACTAAACTCCATTAACAACCAGTTTGAATTTATATAAAATATACATTAAAAATAAAATAGCTCAATGCAACTAATGGTATAGGGTAGGCTAATTTTTTTTTTAGCCAAAATGATTAAATTTTTTTTTCGTTTTTTTTATTCATAAAGAATTGAATGGGCCTTCACCCTATTACATTTTGTTGGCCTGGGAAAGGAACACAAGGAAGAAGTTCGTGCCCAAGCAAAGAAGGTGTGCTACGCGTGTGACAGAAAGAAAGGAAGATTACGAAGGAAGCAAAGGACCAGCGCAGGCAGAATGGAGAGGTGTGTGACGAAGGAAAGGCAAGTGTAGGAGCGCATAGGTGAAAATGGACAAAAAGCAATAGGGGCAGATCATGGCCGTTTAAGGTGACGTAAGCCTGCATCCACGTATGTAGGAGGGAATATTTGTAAGTCAGGTTGATAGTGCCTCGTGTCAAGTCTTAATTACCACAGTTGTAGCCTGAGGGGTGGCTGGTGGTGAAAGTTAACAGATTGCCTGTATGCAGTCAACCCTGCGTGGCCATGTAAAATAGTATAATAGAAGGGATTCAATGGTAAAAGGGTTGGTTGGTTGGTTGTGACTGCTTTTAGTTGGTCATAACTATGTTTAGGTCAGTTTTCCAATTATTGTTCATCTGTTCATTGGCGATCCATGGTGAAGGACACCATTTTACTGTAAGGTTGTACAGATTAGAGGAAGAGTTTGGTAGTAATAGGGGCTGCTGAGCTGTGGATATGGCTGTTGTGTGCATAGACCGCTAGGAGTAGAGGTAGGGTAGAAGAGAAAAACAGAGCATGAGAACCATAAGTTTGAGTCGTAGAGACATATCATAAGATCAGTATGTATCCTGCAGACTGCAAAGTGCTATATCATTTTCTCATGCTAGATGAAGAGCACCTTGGTGGTTTTTCCCATAATGGTTTTCCACGTTATCTATTGTGTTTGAATGGATGATTAATGTGGTGAATGTTTATGTGAATGGTTGTTATTTTCTTTCTGTATAATGCTGAAATATTGCTTAAATGTTTGATGTTATCCTGTAATCAGTAGATGAATGTTGGGAAGGCATCATTGAAATATATATATATCGGTCAGTGCATTTATGCCTTAAGTCACGACACATGTCGCAGACAGTCTGTTAGTAAGAGTCAGCTGTGCCACACAGGTTGCACCAATTGCGAGGTTGAGATCAGGGATAAGGTGCACGCAATGACATATAATTGTGCTTGGTCGTGCAAGACTGACTCCTCTGTCCAGCATCATGTTGCCTTCGTTGAGCTCCTTGGCTGCACACCAAGGGACTATAATCCCTTGACAATCGTAGAAACATGGTTCCGATGATTACCCATCGAAGAGATATCTTGGGTGAGATTGCGCTTGCATCGCAGGTGTTGCTGACAAGGCTTGCTTTGTCGAGCCGATATCTCAGGTGTTTGTTGGGTTGATGGGCTGCGCAGAACCTAGGTCGCGTGAGTTAGGAAAAGTGGCCAACAAATGGTTCCATTGCCGAGACCTTATTGATAAAATTGAGGGAAATGTTGTGGCACCCGACGAAGAAGGAGATAAAATACTAGCTGGAGCCTAAAACGCTAGCATTCGCGCAAGAAGAGAGCACAGGGACACGGTTGAGCATAGAGAACTAGATAGAAAAATATATATATTCTTATATTCATGAGATCTTATTTGCCAAATTCCCCATTTTACTGCATGAATGGTTGTCAATATTGGCGACTAAGTAGACAAATTTTCAGAGAAGAGAGACTGTCGAGTGGAGCAATTAGTTGGTTCAGGAGGTAACCAGTGTAAGTAACCCTATTTCTAGAGCTGTTGATTTTTGGGTTGATAGTATATTGCAAGGATATATTACTGAGTTTGCAGTAGATGCTATAACCTCATATAGTGAAGCTGAAAGAATTTTTTTCCAAGGACCTCGAAGAAGATACTTGTTACATATCAGTACATGGATAAAAATGCTTGCCTATGAGAAGGGTATTTTGTAGCTTAGTTGAGTTGCATGCTTAAGAAGGAGGTTATGTCGCAAATGACCTATTGAGAATATGGGAAGAGGTAAGTTGAAATGTTCCCAGGAAGCACAAAACCTAAACTAGAAGTTGGAGTCCTAAGAAGTGGAAGAATATTCAGATTAGGAAAGAGAAGGAAAACCGAAAGGGGACAATGAAATACTAGCTTGTTCGAGGGAAGTGAACATGAAATTCGGTTGTACGAAGACGAAGGGTCTTGCGACGAAGAGGAGGACTATAGCTCAATTTCAGAAGGACCAGAAGATTCTGAGGATTCTGAGGGGACGTCGAGGTCGGGATGTAACTACATAACCCCATCAATATCACCAGAGGTAAGATCTAATGTTTCATCCCCAGAAAGGACTGCTAATACAGGTAGTGTTAGCCTTGCGACTAGTGTGGGAGAAGGTACACCCCTGTGAATTATGAACAAGAAAACCCCAACGCTAACTCAATGGTTGCAACAGATGTTAGATTACCCACATTTAATGGGAATGGAACAGAAGACCTAGAGCAACATCGGTTCCTCTGTGAAGTTGTTTGGATGGTACATTTAGTCCATAATGCAGATAAAAAGAAGGCTCAAATGATCATGACCTTGAGGGGTTGCACGCGGGATTGGTTCATGAAGTTTTGTGCCGCACCAATCAGAACACTATAGAAGACCCTTGAAGAGAGTCGAGCTGCAATGATCTCTGAGTTCAGGAAAGCTAAATCAGAGTTGCAGTGTATTACTGACATTAAGGAGATTAAGCAGGCTCCAATAGAAATCGTGTGGGGCTTTGATCAGTGGTTCAAGATGCTGATGGCTAAAGTAAGCTTCCAAATGTTCGATGTGCAGCATAAAGAGTGGTTTATTGCTGTGCTACTACCACACATCTGAGGACCATTAATGCAGCAAAATATTGAATCACAGACAGAAGCACTACAACTGGCAATGAAGTTAGAGGCCTCGCCCATTGACGATGATGCTGCAGGAATGGTGCAGATCCAATCGCAACTGGCCAATTTGACGATACAACTTCAAGATATCAAGAAGGGTAAATAAGCACAAGAATATTTATGGTGTACAAAATGTAGGATGAACAGACACACTAAGGATAACGATCCGACCTTCCTGAACTATGTCGCATCAGGTGCACCTAGCCCATTAAACGGACATGGCCTACCATGGTGTCACATATGCCGGTCAAGAGGCCATCTCAATGAAGAATGTTTATATTTGAAAAAAGTTGTGAGTACCCCTGTAAACCTATTCTGTAAATTTTGTAAATTAGTAGGACATGATGAGAAATATTGTAGAGCATATCAACTCTTAAAAGAAAAGACTGTCGACACCTACTTAATGAAAAATGAAGGGTTCGCTCAGGTTGAACAGGTGCAAGCCTCGTATCATCCTATGCAGTTCCCACCTAAATAGTACCAACCACAGTACGCACAACAAAATACCTATCAACAACACTACCAGCAGAACCAGTACCCACCATAGAAACCACACCCGTAGGGAAGGGATGGCGAAAACTTCATAGGAAGAGGTGGAGGCAGAGGATTTGGTAGAGGAAGAGATCAAGTTACATGCTATAACTGTGGACAATTGGGTCACTATGCTAGATATTGTTTAGAGCCTGTGAATACCTGTTCATACTGTAAGGGACAGGACCATAATTTCGAACAATGTCCTCAACTGATCGCAAAGTGGCAAGCAAGGACCATTGCAGCACCTAACCCTCCACAGAACCCAAACTCGAATCCAAATGTGAATGTTTATATTATTGCGGCTGAACCATGAGACCTGAACATCACTGTCGTAACTCAAGGAGGTGCAACAACTGGAGCATACTAGGATAAAACGCAAGAGAAACCACAACCACAATTGAGGCCAGCGACACAGAAAAAGGAGCCACTGACCGTCCAGAAACAAAAAGAAATATTCTGGGATGTACAATCAGAATTCATCAGCGCAGAAGTGTCGTCGACTTTCGCAGAAGTCAAGGAAATTCTTGATCGGTTTCAACACATATTGCAGAAGAAGGCTCCACCAAAGTTTAGTAAGCTAAGAACCTTTATGTCAAGTTGTTTAACGCTAATGCAAGATAAATATGCTATTGCAGGACGGCAAGCAATGATAGAAGATATTCCTGTAGAGTTACAACCTGAGAAGAAAGTTAACCAAGTACGAAAAAAATGTAAAACTAGCCACAAGTTGAGGATGAATGCGCAGATAGGTAACTACGACATGGATTATATCATCTTGGATCTGGGATCAGATGTCAATATTTTGACACGATAAACGTGGGAAAAGGAAAAGGTCTCCTATCCAGTTGCAACTTTCCAATCAGGAAAAGGTCCTACCCATTGGCTGGTTGAGCAATGTACCCGTCAATGTCGAAGGATTGTGCACATTTGTAGACTTTGAATTCATTAACATTGTTGATGACATGAACCCATACCCCACTCTGCTAGGAATATATTTGGGCATAGATAATCAGACCATCATAAATTTCAAGAAAAGGATCCTCTCATTCGAAGATGAGGAAATGAGGGTAGTATCACCCATCGATCCATTTGAGGGACAAAGATACGTCGATCTTGTCTATAATGAGGGATAGGGTGACTACCTTGACTAAATCTACAATGTCACAGCTATGCAGGAAGACTATACCAATCCGACAGCAGATGGAAACCTAAGCTAGAGATGCATGGGTTCATGTACATCTGACTCGGGTGAGGCTTTAGAGGGTTGGAAAAATAGATTACACGAAGTCTCTATGACAAGGTGTGCAAGAGTTACAAGGTCTATGCGACAGGTGGAGACTGAGTCAAAGGAGCTACCCACCTATGAGGGTTTCATATAAACATTGGAAATGACACTTGAAACCTAGTATACCTTTGCGGAGCTACAACAAGGAACCCAAGATTGTGACAGGCTCACTAAGCAGGTTGCACATACATTTGAATTTGTTGACGAGCACCCTACAACTGACGCTGTGCTTTAGACAGAAAAGGGGAGTATAAGCGATGAGATCCCTAACAAAGAGGCTAATTATCACCAATGCAGTGTAACCATTCAGTGGTACAGTCTAACTAGAGACCCAGATGATGATTCGATTAATATCAGTAGACCAGAATCAGAGGGCATACTAGAAGTAGAAGGAAGTAGCATTTTAAATGGTCAGTTCCTCCAGCCCCTGAAAATCAAGGAAGTACATATTGGATCGCCAAAGAACCTAAAGTTCGTCAATGTCTAATATTATTGGGATGATGAAGAAGTTGCAAAGATTGCATATCTACTGCATGAGTATCATAACCTATTCCATACCAACTTCTCAGAAATGAGGGGAATAATAAGAGACTTAGGGGATATGAAAATACCCCTATGACTAGATGCTCAATCGAGTAAGCAGCAACAAAAGGAATGGCATGATCAATAAATTAGGGTTAAGCCATTTAAAGAAGGAAGACTTGTCTTACGGTATGAAAACAATTTGTTCAAGCACCCGGGCAAGCTAAAGACACATTGGTTAGGGCCATACAGGATCGTGCACATTACTGATGAAGGCACAGTAAAACTCTAGAAGTTAGATGGTACCTATGTCATGGGTATGGTGAATGGAAGTCACCTGAAGCCATACTACAACACTCATTACATCCCAGGTTAAAATGTGGAAGAAAAACAATGAGAGGCCAAAAGACGTAACCTACTTTTTCGCAGGATTGTAACAAAACCACCATAAAAGCACGAGAGATAAGCACAAGCAACGAAGCACGCAGGAAGCAAGTCACAATGCAAAATAAATCAAGGAAAATAAAGTGTAGAAAAAGAGAGTAAAGCAAAAATCCGTTAGCATACGGAGCAAAAATAAAAAGCGGAAAAAGGATGCAAAAAGTGGGAATGACAGGATGGCCTGCATTAAGCTACGAATCCCTGGCAAATATTCTGGCAGCTGTGATATCTAAGTAACATTAATTTGACACAGTACGAGGAATAAGGTGGTGTACATTTTGGTCCCATCACCCATCCTCAGCATAACTACCATAACTAGCCTGACAGGTACAGCCGAAAAAGCTAGTTGAAGAAGTTAATGCAAAAAGTGTCAACAGAAGCAACCCGAGAGATCGATTAGACCTTGACCTCCTATCAAATGATGATTGAAGGACACATAGGCCCAGATAAATATTCAGCTTCCCCATCAAGAATTTTGTTACGCACACTAAGACCTGAGAAAACCAAATCCACGCAATTACAGAGATAAACCCTTCTATCCTTATTCAATTATGCCGACGTCCATGGTAATTAACATTCCCAATGAGAGTGAGGCATTAGACACCACTGTTATCTCTGGTTGCCACATTGATGAGGAACAAGACATACAATCACCTAAGGTACAACAACCGCAGTAGCAACTAGAGACTGACCCCATGGCAAGAACACGCAAGCAACAAGCAGATGTAGCACCTGACAGAGATCCGAGGCGGCCCGATGAGATGTAACGAGGAGAGGCGTCTGCACCACCACCACCACCACCACAAAAAATAAAACGCAAGGCTCCGACCACTCCGAAGGAGTGAGGAAAGGAACCTATTAGTGAGCAAACAGAAGATGTCAAGAACGAAGGCGTGCTGCCACGAAGAGAGCCGGAGACAGAGCGGGTTGACCCAAATTTCCAGCATTACATTCAGCCAAGGAGAACTGATGCACAGGAGGGAGATCTCCCAAAGAAGGTGGTGAGGACTCTGGTATCATCGTGGATTCCTAACGCTGTTACCTTGCTAAAGGACATCCTGCCTGAGTTGGCTAGGTTGAAGTTCCAAGACTTTGACACTCGACAGCGGGAAGGACTATGGATAACATACTGCATGGTCATGAAACAATCCACCACAAGTGACGACCAGGTTCTCAGGACAAAGGACTGGGTCGAGAGACTTGCCCTCTCAGGTCTAACCAACATGCTATTCATGCCTCACTTTGGCCATAGCGTACAAGTTAATACGTACGTGAAGCAGTTACTGGTCTGCTTCCACAGAGGCTACCTATGGTTGGATCAACCATATCCAGTCGATGTTGAGTTAATTTCAAGGACCACTGGCCTCCCAAATGAAGGCAATGATCCTACGTCATACTTGGCCAAGCAAGAGGTCAGCCCTATCAAGCAGAAGCATAGCCTTCAGCGAGCAGGCCAGGGCTTCTTGATTGGGCCCATCTAGGACAAAAGTGTGCATGTCGCCACAAAGATCCTATCTTGTCATATGTTCCACAAGGCGTTATCCACTCAATGTTCCACAACCGTGGTGGAACTAGCAGATTTATGTGCACTAGGAGGAATATTCAATTGGTCATGGTACTTGCTGAACAAACTCATAGACGATGTGCTGCAGGCCCAGCACAAGGACACCTACAAATTCCACTATTCTTGGCTACTGATTTTGATTTCGTTCACTGTGTGGGGTAACCCGCTAGACTACGTCCATATGGATGTCCCGCTACCTTGCCTTGGTGCAAGGTACCAAAATTTGTGGGAATACAAGGTGGATAGAGATCACTAGAAAGATAATAACATTGCATTCTTTGTCCATGGGGAGGCGTTGTGTGAAGTTGTCTGATAGTCCCACAGAATCCACGCTGCGACGGTACACAGGTACGCTGCATTCATCAAGTTTCACGCTGACGCACATACTATAACCCTTCTGCCAAAAAAGGACCCACTCAAGCAGGTGCACCATGTAGACTTCGTGGTCATAGATGAGGATGTGGATGCAATTATTAATATTTGGCCAGAGGAATGGCACGACCCACTAGCAGAACCACTGCTTGAAGGGCAGAATGCAAAGGAACCACCGCTTCACCAAGTCAATGGTGAAGAGCATGAAGGCGACGACAACCAAGATGATCCATCACAGGAACACAATGAGGACGATGATAATATTGATGACTCAGACCATCATGCATCAAAGTGCCAACCAATTCAAGAGCATGTGTAGACATAGACACACGTGCAGCAAGAAGAATGCCACTCGTCCTGTAAGAAGAAGAAAGCTGACAGAAAATTGAACATGAATACATTGACTGAAGATGATTTGTAGGAACTTGTTGACGTTGTTTCTAAGGTCATAGAAGATAACCTCGCTAGTCTGAAGATGCAACAAGTAAACATTGCTACCTAAGTCAAGGGCCATCTCAATAAGTTGATAGAGGCCATCCAGGATGTCAAATCCACAGTGGAGGCCGAGACATATGGTGTTGATCCCAGTATTCCACTAGTTACACCAACACTAGTGCCACCAATGAAAATGGTGATTCAGAGGCAGGAAATCGAGGCAAACGCAAAGACAAGCACATGAGCTGATGATAACAACGCACATATAGACTTCTCCAAGCTACCCTTGGAGGAAGTCTATAACATCCAGCAAGAAGCCGCATCCAAAATTCGGTTAAGGGAAAATGTTGTTTCCTACCAGGAAACAAAGTAGCAGTGGAAGGAAAAGCTATGCAAGGCCCTGTTGAAGGAGAAAGAACATGAACTACAGGGGTGCATCACCCTTCTTGCCGAAAAAGAATAGGAAATACTGGCACGTGAGCAGAACCGCGTCGCATTGGTGGACTCTATCAAGAATGCCATTGCAGCATTCCCACCAGAAGCAGGGCAAGAAGATGAGGACTCCCTGGATAAAGTGACCAGGCTCGCAAAGATTGTGTAGGATATTCAGCAGCAAGTGGAGGAGCTACAAGCCAGGAAGATGCCAAGCACACCTCCAGAGGTGCTTGAGGAAAGAAGAAGAGCAGTGTCTGAAGCTGTTGAGAAAATCAAAGAAGGCGAAATCCTCTACGCAAAGGCCATAAATGTTGTCACTACCATTTGGGGAGCGTTGTTCAAAGATGAAACAACTGAGATAATCAGGTAGAGTGCGCGAGAGGTAGATGGTAAAATCAGCGCTACGAAGGCGAAAATGAGGAAGCTACCCCTCCAACAGAAGGTTGTAAAAAATGCAGAGATCAAGAGACTACAACAAGAATTGCAGACCCTTCATGACCAAGAAAAGGCTAGAGAAGTTGAGGTTGAGACACATCATTCGGCAGCCAAGCATCTCACAGACAATATTCAACCTATGCAGCAAAAACTTCAAGATATAATACAATCAATAGAGGCGAAGTCATTGGAACATGTCCATTTCGACCATGTTGAGCAGTTTTCCACACAAGCAGAGGAAGTTGCAAAAGAAGTTGCTAAGGTTCAATAGATGGTAAATACATTCTAGGAAAAGGTTCATCCTCCTGCATAGCTTGAGCTAATACTGACAACTTAAAATTGTGCAAGGAAATAAGGTTGAGGTGCGCAGCGAAAGAAAAAGGAATTTTTTTTTTTGGAGGAAAACAGTAAGGGAGGCATCCCCAACGAAATGTGTGCGGAAACATGGATTTGCGTGGAAAGATGAAGTTGCACGCAAAGAGGAAGTTGCACGGAAAGAATGGTGCGCTATAAACCCACCAGCAAACCAGCTAAGAGACAAATAGCGGGAGGTCCTAGATAGTTGGAAAACATTGACAGACCGTTAAATGCATAAAGATTCCACAAATATTTGGCGCTCGTGACAAGACATCACCCTATGTGGATCAAGTGTGGGAAACTTTGTGATGGTAACTGGCCATTACGTCAATACTCGATGATGGTTGTTTGTACGGAAGAATGATGATACCGTTAATCATAGCAAATATGATAGGCAGATCTAATACACCAAATGAAGGTCTTGTCCTAATGATGCACCTAGATAAGCCTACACGGTAGGTGACCCGATTCTCATCCTATAACATACTGGTGCCCCTAGAGAAAACATCACGTGGTCGTGCTGCTTGAGCACCAGTTGCAGTAACATATGGGTTGGGGTGTGTCATGGTGCGCAGCCCTATGGGATAAAGCAGTTATTGCAGCCTTCAATGTGTCGGGTATCTCTAACGATGGGAATAAGAAAGATGTTAGCAGTCTACAAGTTATTTTGAGTCAGCTAGAAGTCTCTAGCAAAGTCATCCTTGGCTATTTATTGTTCAGTAGGTTAGCAGCCTTGTCTACGGCACCCGAGAAAACTCCGGTAGGGACCAGAGTTCTTACCCCATTTAACAAAGTATACGGGGTAAGGACCAGAGTCCTTGCAGCATTTGAAAAATTTTGCAGGGTAAGGACCAGAGTCCTTGCCACATTTGACAAAGTCTGCAGGGTAGGGACTAGACTCCTTGCCCCATTTCACAAAGTCTGCAGGGATAGCGAGCAGGCTCAATTTCCAATAGTCCAGGTGAGGTCTCCATGTGTCAAGGGACCGGGGAAGGGCCACATGGCCAGATACGGATTGTAAACCATGCTGCTGAGGTGAAATTCGTCAAAGTTGGTGAATCATTTGCCTCTAACACCCTTGCTTGCAGGGATTTTTTGGTTTTCAATATGGACAATTCTTCAAAGTCCATATATATGGAAAAGAGGGTGGTGAAGAGCAAGATGAAGAAAAGATGAAATTGAGGAAGAACAACAAGAGAACAAGCTGCAGCAAGCATACGAAAAACACTAGGAGCTTGAGAATGATAATAAGAATTGGATTGTTGTGTCGGAATGGGACGCTAACAACCCTGGTAATAGTGAGAAGTCGAACTCCCCATTAAAAGTCTTCAGAGGATGCCTAAAAAAGAAGTTGTATGAGCTTTGTAATCTAAAAAAATTCTTCTAAGTATGGGAAGAAGCCACAGTATAGTAAACACCATTAAAAAAAAAAGCACACAAGGAAGAAAGTGCGCAAGGTAGAAAGTAGGAGAAGGTGCACAAAAAATAAATAAATTGCAAAGGGGCTACTGTATAGATCCCGCCGCCTCATTTGTCCATTCCTTCGTGGCTTGGGAGGAGCCACATGTGAGTTTTGGGGGCCTGTTGGACTAGGAAAGGAGCACAAGGAAGAAGTTCACGCGTAAGCAAAGAAGGTGCGTTGCGCGTGTGACTGAAATAAAGGAAGATCGCAAAGGAAGCAAAGGAACAGTGTAGGAAGAATGGAGAGGCACGTGACAAAGGAAAGGGAAGTGCAAGAGCGCACAGGTGAAAATGGTCGAAAAGCGACAGGGGCAGATCATGGCCATTTAAGGCGGCGTAAGCCTACAGCCATGCACGTACAAGGGAATATTTGTAAGTTAGACCAATAGTGCCTCATGTCAAGTCGTAATCACCACAGTTGTATCCTAAGGGGCGGCTAATGGTGACAGTTCACAAACTGCATGTATGCAGTCGGCCCTGCATGGCCATGTAAAATAGAGGGATTCAATGGTAAAAGGGTTGGTTGGTTGGTTGTGACTGCTTTTAGTTGGTCATAATTATCTTTAGGTCAGTTTTCCAGTTATTGTTTGTTTGTTCATTCATGATCCATGGTGAAGGGCGCCATTTTACTGTAAGGTTGTAGAGATCACAGGAAGAGTCTGGTAGCAATAGGGATTGCTGAACTGTAGATCTGGCTACTATGTGCGCAGACCACTAGGAGTAGAGGTAGGGGAGAAGAGAAAACCAGAGAGTATGAGAACCACAAGTTTGAGTTGTAGAGACATATCATAAGATCAGTTTGTATCCTGCAGACTACAAGGTGCTATATCCTTTTCTCATGCTATATGAAGAGCACCTTGGTGGTTTTTCCCAGATGGGTTTCCACGTTATCTATTGTGTTTGAATGGATGATTAATGTGGTGAATGTTTATGTGAATGGTTGTTATTTTCTTTCTGTATAATGCTAAATATTGCTTAAATGTCTGATGTTATCCTATAATCAGTAGATGAATGTTGGGATGGTGTCATTGGAATATGTATATATATAGGATTATGTGTTTCTGCCTTAAGTCATGACGTATGTCGAAGATGTCCTTCTAGTATGAGTCAGCTGCGCTACACAGGTTGTGTTGGTTGTGAGGTCGAGAGAAAGGATAAGTTGCACGCAATGACATATAGTTGTGCTTGGTCGCACAAGATTGACTCCTCTGTCCAGCGATCCTGTTTCCTTCATTGAGCTCCTTGGCTGCGTGCCAAGGGACTATAATCACTCGGTAATCGTGAAAACATGGTTTCGACGGTTACCTATCGAAGAGATATCTCGGGTGAGAATGCGCTTGCTTCGCTGGTGTTGCCGATGGGGCTTGCTTTGCCGGGCTGGTATCTTGGGTGTTTGTTGGGTTGATGGGCTGCACAGAACCTAGGTCGCGTGAGTTAGGAAAAGTGTCCAACACATTTGTTCCAAAAAGTCATATTCTTAAACTCAAAATCTCTTTCCCATATCAAGGAATAGGATTCATCGAACTAGGATCATCATTCAAACTTAACATTCCTGGAGGAAGTAGGCATCCCTGATTTGCTTTGTAATCTACCATCTTATTCAAATCATGAAGAATGTGATAAGAGGTAACTGAAGCACAATCAATTAAAATGAAGTGTATCCTTTGCATGATCATGTTCAAACTAGGATTGTTGAACGTTGAATCAGAATTTAAAACTTTTATGATGATTTCAGAGTCTCCAAATATTTGAATGTTGTTGTGGCCCACTGCCTTTGCAAGTTGACAAGCTTTTAGAAGTGCATATAATTCTGCTTGGTTATTTGAAAGTTGTCCTACTCCCCAGCTCGATCTTGTTTCTAGCATTCCACCTAGGTAATAGGTCAAACCCCCTACCCTAGCTTTCCCCAGATTTCCTTTTGACACTCCATCAAAGAACATTGAGACTTTATTTTTCAATTGCCACCATTTTGAAAATTATAATCTGCCAATGTGGTTTAATAACAGGCTTGCTTGATCACAACTGAACTTTATCCTCTTGCTGGGTTCCAATCCATTTATGCTCAGCTGCTAATTTAATTTCTTCAAGTTGAGGATTTCCTACTACTTCCAAAAGAAAAGCCTTATCTTTTAAAGCTACAGTTTCAGGCTTCGAAATTTTACTATTAAAAATCAAATCATTCCTTGCCAGCCAAATTTTCCACCATACAAATTTGGGAATGGCTTGCCACATTTTCCTCCATGCTAGACTGATAGAAAATCCAGGATACATTGACTGCCAACTTTTAAAAAGAATGACATGATCATAATTAAGAGGAGCAAAAGAAGGCAATCCACGCATGCAATGTGTCCATACTACCCAAGCAAAAGCACATCTGACAAATAGATGAGATGTGGTTTCAGTAGCTTGAATATAGAAGTAGCATCTATAAGGACCCAAGAAACCGTGTTTTAACAAATTTTCACCAGTTAAAACTTTCTGATGCATAATAGTCCAAGTTAAAAATTTTACTTTTTGAATGCTGGGAGAATTCCAAACCATCTTCCACCAGGCTGCGTCGAGAGAGACAGAGGAGGGAAATAAAGAGGTCTGCATTTTCTGCAAATCCTTGAACTCATCAGCGGCTGAATAAACTCTGGAGGATCCCCATCCCCATGTGTCTTTGCAAGAGAGGTGGATTGGTGCCATGCTAGATAGTTTCTCCATCAACGTTTTCAGCTGAGCATGCAAAAGAGGATCACGGTCTGGTAGATTGGGAAGAGACCATGCCTCCCAATTGCCCATGCAATCCGACGAAACAAAATTAGATAATCGAGGGTGGCCTTTATTGACTAACCATATTCTAATCTCGTTGGTGGATGCATTAGAATTTAAAGGAGCGTTCCTTGATATTTTACCATCCCAAACAAACGTCTGTCTACCATTTCTAGGAATTCAAAATAAATGCTGAGAAAAAAATTCAAGACATCTTCTACATAAATTCCAAATAATAGAGCCTTTTGGAGTATTTTCCATTTGTAAATTTCTTAGAGTTCCTCCATGAAGATATTTTTTCCAGAAAATTTGTCTCATCGGGTGCTTTTTATTAGAGAACAATTGCCATAGCAATTTTCTGCCCATAGCTAAATTAGACAATCATGGATCTCTGATTTGCAGTCCACCTTCAAGAACATGCCTTTTTACAATTTCTCAATTAACTGAATGCATACGGTTCTGATTTTTTTCCCTCCTCTCCAAAGAAAGTCTCTGAGCAACTTGGATATCTGATCAATAATCTTTGTCGGAGCTAGGAGAAGAGACTATTGGTAGATAGGAAGGACTGAGAGGATTGAATTTATCAATATGAGCTTCCAATCCTTCGTAAGCTAATGGCCACCCCATGAGGAAAGATTAGCTTTCATCTTGCCAATGATATCCATCCAGAGAGATGGGTTGTTTTTCCCAGGGTCAATGGAAGACCCAAATATTTAACCTTATCCCAAGAAGCAAATCCATCAAAACCCAAAATATGAGAAATGTTTGCAACTGTTAATTGATCCACATTCCAACAGTACACGACACTCTTACGAGTATTAATAAGAGCTCCTGAAATAATACAAAAATGATTCATAATGTCTGAAAAATATCTTGCCATTTTTAAAGAAGCCCCTCCCAAAAGCAAAGTATCATCTACAAAGAAGCCATGGTTAATAGATTCTACTCCAGCAGATGAAGTTTTGCCTGGAATGATCCCATCATTTTTCCCTGTTGTTCACTTTCTACTTAAAGATTCAACCATACGAATATATAGGAATGACGAGAGAGGACAACCCTAACTAAGACCCCTAGTTGCTTGAGAGAAATTTGTTGGTCTGCCATTTAGTAGTGGCGCTATCCAAGGTTTATCAATGCTTGCTTTTATCAAATTTATAAAGGCAGGGCTAAAGCCAAAAGAATGGAGAACTGAGTATAGAAAGCAAAAATTTACCCTATCAAATGCATTTGGCATGACAAGTTTGATTAGCATGCCCTTCTCCTTCCTTCGAAAGCTTGAATGCATGGCTTCCTGAAGTTGAATTACATTGTCCAAAACATGTCTCCCTTTTACAAACCCACCTTGAAGAGGTAAAATCAGCTTCCCAAGCAGTGGTTTGAGCCTATTAGCTAAGAGTTTAGAAAAAAATTATAAGATGCATTACATAATGAGATAGGTCTGAAGCTATCAAAAGAGGAAGGATTAACTTCTTTAGGAATTAATGCCAGAAATGTGGAATTTGTGCATCCACCAACTTTGGATTTTAAATTAAATGATTTTATCATCCGGAGAAGATCTATCCTGATAACTTTCCAACATACTCTATAAAAGTGAAAGGAGAAACCATAAGGGCCTGGGGCCTTATCTGGATCCATAGCCCATATAACATCAATAATTTCTTGCTTTGAAAAAGGCTTCATTAACTCAACATTTTCTTCCTCACTCACCAAGAATGGGATGTTGGACAAGAAATTAATTGTTAAAACTTAATTTTAGGAGCCATCTTCACTAAATAGGTTATGAAAATAAGCTTCAACCACTTGTTTAATTTGACAAACTCCTTTAAAAGATTCACCAGACAGAGAGGAGATTTCTGAAATATGATTTTGGGATAATCTGGCTCTGCACTGCTTGTGGAAAAAGGAGGTGTTTTGATCTCCAATTTGCAGCCAAGTACTCATTGACTTCATTCTCCAATATTCTTCTTCACGCCTAAAATACCTAAGGGAATTAATCTGAGCTCTTTTCTTTTTTTTCCAACAGAGCAGGGGTAATTTCTGATTCTTCCATTTCCATTTGGATTTCCTCCAACTTTATCAGAGCTTCTTACCTTTCACTTATTGGATTTCTTTGAGATATTTTAACCCATTTCTTCAACACAACTTTTGTATCATTTGAGCTTCCTCTCCCAAACATAGCTCGGCGATCCTGCAATAGGAATATCCCATCCCATGGAAACAGCGCTCAAAAAACCTTCTTGATCTTTCCACAATGGAATGAACCAGAAGGGAATGGGCCCTAAGTCCTCTTCATATTCTATCTGCAACAAGATCGACTTATGATCTGTAGTAAGCTTGGTCAATATGCTGGAAGAAATTATTTTTTCCCATCAGCAATGAACTTTGAACAAGAAACCAATCCAGTCTGGCAGAAATGTTTGCTGCACCAACTTGATTATTTGTCCATGTGTAACTTCCTTTTTTAGGCTTAAAATCAATCAAATCCCATGTTAGAATGATATTTTCCACAGAATTAAGCATGGGATCTCTCCCCCTAACGCCTCCTTTTTTCTCTTTTGCATTTAGAATTGTGTTTAAATCTCCATCCACAATTATATTGGATAATAATTTAGCAGAGAGAAAAGCTGACAGAGAATTCTAGCATTATATTTTTTCTTGGTTGTTGACTGGTGCATAAAGATTAAATAGGTCAAGAGAGGTCTTACTTGGAGTGTGTTGTAGTTCAGTGAAAATCCAACACTATGTTACATGTGAGCTGATTAAAGAGAAAAGATTCTCTGACGACAAGGTTGCAATTCCACCAGCAATACCTCTGGAACTCATAGCCTTCCCTACGTTCATTTTCCAATTCTTTTTGCTTAAGGATAGGAGGCATTCCTCTTCAATTTTGGTCTCTTGGAGCAGAAGTATATCTAGAGAATCCATTCTTAATATATCTTTAACAACTTCCACTTTCGATGAATTTCTGAGCCCTATGCAATTCCATGAGACAATGTTCATATTTATTATTAATAGAAGGAGGAGGGCCTCCTTTTGAAGGTCTAGCCCTAGTGTTCCCAGCAATTGACATTTCAATTGTAGCTTGGCTTCCTTTCTTCTTCATATTTCTTCTTCTTCCTTCCTAACTTTATTAAGAGATTTGCATCCTTTTTTTGAGGACCTTTCAAGAGATTCTTCATCAGACGAACCAGAATTATCCATATGTTTCTTTTTTTTTTTTGCCATTTCTGCATATGTGGGAGAGAGAACACCAGTAGGAGAACCCCAATTTGACTCAAATATTTCTTTATTTTCTTCTCAACTCTGATCTTGAGATTGAGGAATTTCTCCCTCTTCAAGAGTTGAAGGCACTTGTTCTTCAGGAATACTAAGAACTTTGAAGTTGTTTTGTGTTGTTATTTCCTTCCTTGCTACTTCATTTTCCATTAGTTTGGGGTTACTACACAACCCTATTTCAATTATTTTTCCCTTTGAAGAGTTTCCCTACTTTGCTGTATTAGATTTTTTGACTTGAGTCCATTGTTCTCCCTTTTCTTGGACAACTTCTTCCTTAGCTTTCTTCTTGCATGATCTATCAAAGCGCCCATATCCATGACAATTTCTGCACTTAAAAGGAAATTTCTCATAGTCAAGCTCTTGCACATGAGACCAATCTGCTACTGTCAACTTAATAGCCTCAAGAAGCCCTACCTTTAGGTCCAATTTGACACATATTCGAGCACAAGTATATTACTCTCTTGTTTCATCCATATCAATGTACTTCCCTAGAGTGTTTCCTATAACTTCAAGAGACTCCCGATTCCAACAATGAAGAGGGAGATGCGGCAGCCTAACCTATACAGGAACAATAGAAGGGACATATTGATTTGGATCAAAATCTGGGTTCCACTTGTTCAGATAAAGCCCTTGAGAGCCCATGAAATATGGTCTGTTTCGAAAAATTAAATATTTGTCTTCAGAATTTTTAAAGAGAAAAACATAGTATCCTTTACCTATTAGATTGCTTCAAATTCTTGTTGAGATTAGGGGTTTCCAATTTCTTTGAACCCACCCATCAATAGCCTTGGGATATGGCCAAAGACCACTAAAATAGACAATGAGACCCTAATCTACAATATTCATGGCAGTACGGCATGGTTGCTCCGCAGGAAGAGCCACTGAGGGTATATTGTCAAGTTTCTTGAAAAAAAATTGTTGGTTCTGAGAGAGCTTCCTTTTTCCACTTGCTACAACCAGACTCCTAAAAGAAGTGATTTCAGGTGGAGGGGAGGATCCCCCTCTCATAGAAATATCAAAATCACCTAGAGCTGAAGACCTGCAATTGTCAAACAAACTCAATTCTAGCTACAAATACATCCTCCAAAAACAATTGATTCAACACAAGAAGCCACTGCACAAGCTGAGTGAGGGCTCAACCCTGGTAAAATCACCACCAAAGACTGCCAAAACAAATCCCTACTCCAAGAATGCTTGAATCGAGAGAACAGAGCTCCAAGATCATGGGTTAATGGATCCCATATGAGATTTCTCCTCCAAAAACAACTGAATTAGCAAGAACTCAATCGGTCTTTGCACAAGCTGATCGAAACATCCAGCGATGCCTACCAAACTGCTCCAAGAAGTGAACCTTCACAGCTTAGTTCTCTATGAATACAAACATATCAAAGCTCCAATCTCCGAGACTGGATCGGACCTCAGATCCACACAACGAGCCCAAGTTGGGCGAGCTAGAGCTGAATCCAACATGCATTTTTTTTTTAAATCTTTCTTGGAGCGAAACAAATTCTCGATCATTCATCCCACTAACATAAACTTAAACCCATTACATCCACCATCATAGGGTAGAGTAAAATTTAACCATTAAAAATATTAACATTTTATATAGAATTTAAATATCACAATCTTAATCAAAAGTTCAAACTGGGTTTCATCAAAGTGCCCACTAACATAACCGATTTATAGAACATAGAAATGTTGAGGGAGAATAGAAATTATAATTTATTGGCCATAGTTATAGTTGGATAGGAAAATCTAACCCAAGGGTTAGCGTAATTGATTGAACCATCCAGTCAAGGCATGTTCTTAGTGAGGAGGTCATATGTCATAAGTTCAAATTTAGTTGAGTTCCTTGAAGTTTTTGGTTGCTATTGTGAATGACAGTTGAGCTTCCCTCCCTCTGAATATGCTGGGGAAGAGACTGACACATGAGGTGGAAGCGAGGGGAGCGTATGTTGGTACTATGATGTTTTCCTTTGAAAAACAAAAAGGTGGAAGAGAAGAGGTATAGGGTGAACTAGGGGGAGGGTATTATGATGTTTTCATTGAAAAACAAAGAGGTGGAAAGGGATATAGTTTATGATGAACCTGATAAATTATGTAAAGTGTGAAGGTTTTCACTATTTAATAAATAAAATATCATTTTGAAATCATTTGTGTAGTATTTTATTATTAAAATTTTAGTTAATATTTTAAAATATATAGTTAGAAAAATATATATTATTAATTAAAATAATTTTTACAATAGTTATAAAAAATAGATAATTTTTTGTTTTGTTTTTTCTCTATTTTGTTTANAATAAAAAAAATTATTTGCCAACTATATATACAGGTCCATGCTATTACAAATAATAATAAACAAAGCCTTTTGCAACTGCCTCATGTTTCCCATGTGATTGAAGTCTAAGGATCATTAATGAAGTAGTTGATATGAATCCAAAAGTGAGTGATAGATCATGCTCATATTTGGAGTAAATCCTTTAGTTCAAGATTTTGAATTATTGATTTTGTTTCCCATATGATTGAAGACTAAGGGTCATGAGTGAAGTTATCAAAATGAGTCAAGAGTGAGTGATCAATCATGATGGTATCTGGGCTAAATTATTTAACAAGTTTAAGATGATGAAATATTGATTTTTAGCTATCATTTTCATGTTCAATATTTAGAGGCTTCTCCACTTTTCAAATGACAAGAGATTATTGGAAATTATTCCATTGGAAAAAAAGAGGAGGCAAATTGTAGTATGGTTATTTTCATTTACTATAACAAAAACTATTGGAAATTATTATTACATTGAAAAAAAAAGGAGGTAAATTATAGTATGTTTTTTTTATTCACCATAACAACAAAAATGTTATCAAGGTCTTTTTTTCATCAAATTTTATGTTATTTTATCTATTTCACATAAATTTATGATGTTAAATTTGGTGTTAATTCACATTCAAAGTAGCAAAGGGTTTAACATCGAGAATAACATTGGGTTTAAAACCAACTTTAGCGTCGGCCATTTGTAAATTAAATTTACAAAAATAAAAATGGAAAAGAGTAAGGGGGTGTTGTAATTCGAACCTAGATCATTTGCTAAAAGGAAAGAGCTCTACTTGAGCTATATTCCCATGAAAACCTACTATTAAAAGTGCAAATATGAATTGTAACTAGACTAACCTAGTGTAAATTAGAATTTGCGGAAACCAAAATGGAGAAGGAAAAATATAAAGACAAAAATTGAAAATGGTATGGGAATGTTGGAATTTGAACACAATTCACTTTCCAAAAAGAAATAACTTTACTCGAGCTACATTCTCTTAGAGATCTATCGTTAAATCTCTAAGAGAATGCCGATTTGAATTAAAACTAACGTAACATATGCATGAAAAAAGTGAATAATGTAGATCTTAGATGAATATCAACATTTAATACAGAGAAAAAACGAATTAATAAGAGATATATGGGTGCTAGAATTTGAACTGAGATATCCTTGCAGGAAAGCAAGGGATTTCCTTAGGCCATAACCCATGAACTAGATCTGTGCATTAAACAAAACCCCAAAATGCTAATTTTTTTCTTCTTTCTCCATTAATCCTATAACAACAAAACAATAATAAACATTACCAAATAAATAAAGGAAAAACAAAGTAAAAGAGGAAGGAAGGAGAAGAAGGGAAGAGAGAAGTCATTGTCTTTCTCACGGAGGTTCCTTATCAAACCCTAGACTCCATGCACGAACACTAAACTCGTAACAACAAAATAACAATAAACATGAGCAAATAGATAAAGTGAAAGAAAAGGAGAAGAGGAAGAAAGAAAGGAGGAGAAGGGAAGGGAGAACTCATTACCTTTGTCATGGAAGTTCTTCCATGAAGCCTTGGACTTCATGCAATAAACCGTAACAAAACGTAGTAATAATTATCAAATCAATAAAGGAAAATCAAAGTAAAAGAGGAAGGGAGGAGGAGAAGGGAATGAAGAATTTATAATTATCTTCCTCATGGAACTTCTTCCATAAAAGTAAATATTCAGCCTCGATGAGGATGAAATCCTAAGGGAGAAGGGAGGATAAGAGAAAAGAGAAAGAGGGGAAATGAGAAAATAATGAAAGGGCAAGTTTTGAGTATTTTTTATGAGGAAAAATAAGAGATTTTAATAAACAATAGAAATGACCACACACTTATGAGGATTGAAACTAGTTCTTATTTTTATCCTTGAATCTTTCTTAAATTTCTTTTCAAAAATTCCCCCCTATTTATTTATCTATCAAGGAAACTTGTTGCAAAACCTAATGTTATTACCAATGTTAAACCCATTGCTAATGGTGCCAACTTCAATGCCATCTCATGAAATTGAAATGAATTTTCATAAGAACTAAAATAAAACTAAAAAAGACACTAAAAACATAGTTTTGTTATAGTAAATGCTCATAATTCAAAGAAAACCCCACAAAAGTTAAGACTTAGAGGGGTGATGCTAAACTTAATCTTTTGAACTTCCACAACTTATAACAACTACTATTTTATTGTTTATATCATTTCCTTTCTTCCTTTTTTATTTCTTGCATTGCATGAGTAAATAATCTATCACAATACAAAATATGTTTGATATACCATGTATATGGGCTATGAGTTCATTTTCCTCAAACGTAAGGAAATATGCTAATGGACCAAGACCTACATGCATCTGGCAGGAGCAAAAGTATGCCCCTTACAAACCGCCAACAAGTTATTTTAAGTGTCACGGTTTTCCTTAAAAAACAATGATGACTCAACTCGCATTTGTGGATAGAAACCAATGATGGTTGTCCTCACTGCTAGTTTGACAACTGAGTTATGATAGGTTTTTCCATTTTCAAAAATATTAAGCATAAAAAACCACCAATTGAAAAGGCAAGAAAGAAATTGAAATGACAATGAAAATGAAAAGTCACTATGGTGTAAATGCAAGCTTAAATGGACTTGGAAGGTTAACAAAAGTATAAATTTGTTATTAATACATCTATTATTTTAATTGTCACAAAATTTGGACCCTCCTTCGTGTTGTTGATGACAATCATGATAAGTAGTCGATTGAGTTGTGGTCAAGTAGTAAATTGGTGGAAATTTTCCATCACTAATCCACGTTCATTTCTCAAAGTGAGGTTGCCTTTGGCATCTAAAATTAGGAATCCATAGAGTGACATGTCCCATAACTGATAATCCATTAAATCCAAATCTCAAAGTTCGATCCCAGTAGATCCAAATAAATTCTTAGAGTGGGATAGTGTGATTTGGGGGCACTAAGTCCTTGACTTCACCAAAAAATAAGGGGTGTTTTTGTCAAAACCAAAGGAAAAAAGGAAAAAAAGACATTGATGAAAGTAATATGTGTCGTTTTGTTACATTAAAAATATTAAATATCATGTACACTCGTCAACATAACAATCTTGTAACATTATTTAGAAATGCGATTTTATGCATTTGAACAAAACTTTATGAATGTTTTAGTGCCTTTTCTTTGATTACAATGCAAGCATTTTGAACTTTGATGTTTTCCTTGTTTATCAAACAGTAATTTTTCACAATCATTGAATTTTCACTTTCCTTCCATTTATATTCACAACAATCTACAAAGTATCAACTAGCGAAATAAGATTTAGTAATGAATGGAAAAACCGTGAAATTTCAATTTCTTAAAACCCTAAACAATATGGCTTGAAAATTGAAAACAGGTGTTTCTAGTTAACACAAACAAGCATAAACTACTCTATCTTAGATATTCAATGAATAGGAACGTATTGCCACATTATAGAAGTCCCCCTTCGATGGAAATGCCATAAGTGGGTGATCCAAAATGGATTCTCTATAAAATAACATCTCTTTTAATTTTCAAATACAACATTTTAATGTTGCAAAGTTGAGTGAATATTCCAAAAATTCTTGGAAGATGAAAAATAATAAAAAATGCAAATCACTTGTGTAACCTCTTCCTAAGAAAAAATAAAGCCCCCCATCAAATGATGGTTTTTCCATTTGGGTTTCTACCATGTAGAAATTTCTATTGTTCAATGTGATTGAATGCTATCTACTATGCATTTTTTTCTTGTTGTTGTTTTGCTTCTATTAAACAATCACTAGAATGGAATCAATCTATGTTTAATCTAATTGCTTGAATATTAAGTAATCCAAAAGAAATTTCCTAGTATGGCATAAGCTTTCCATTAATTAAATTGTTGTACAAAAACACTTGCAACACTACATTCTCAACATTGATTGGCACATTTTTTGAATGATTAAATTGCTTGGATAGCGTCCCCGTTTGCTATATCCATATGTTCAGATGATATATTAATTCTTTTTCGGTGTATATCCCCAATCCTTGATTGCTGGCTCATTCCTTGATGGACTATTGTACTATTCAGTTGTTGAATTTTTTTGTATGAAAAGGCGTGTATGGTCTCTAAACAATGTGGTTCATTTTTTAATATAAAATGAATTGCGACTTTTTTTTTATGTGGAAAACAATGTCATCAATGCCAATCAACAATTATCTCATAAATAGAAATCATATCATACCTAAGATTTAAACTTCAAAAAAAAAATTCGTCTTTTAACTAAACCCAATTAACAACCAATTTGAATTTATGTAAAATATACATTATAAATAAAATAGTTCAATGCAACTAATGGTATAGGGTAGAGTAAAATTTTATCATTAAAAATCTTAACATTTTATATAGAATTTAAATATCACAATCTTAATCAAAACTTCAAACTGGGTTTCATCAAAGTGCCCACTAACATAACCAATTTATAGAACATAGAAATGTTGAGGGAGAATAGAACTTATAATTTCTTAGGCATAGTTATAGTTGGAAAGGGAAATCTAACCCAATGGTTAGCTTAATTGATTGAACCATCCAGTCAAGGCATGTTCTTAGTGAGGAGGACATATTTCATAAGTTCAAATTTGGTTGAGTTCCTTGGAGTTTTAGGTTGTTATTGTGAATGACAATTGAGCTTCCATCCCTCTGAATATGTTGGGGACGAGATTGACACATGAGGTGGAAGGGGGGGGTGGGGGGGGAGTGTATGTTGGTACTATGATGTTTTCCTTGGAAAAACAAAAAAGGTGAAAGAGAAGAGGTGTAGGGTGAACAAGAGGGAGGGTATTATGATGTTTTCATTGAAAAACAAAAAGGTGGAAAGGGATATAGTTTATGATGAACCTGATAAATTATGTAAAGTGTGAAGGTTTTCACTATTTAATAAATAAAATATGATTTTGAAATTATTTGTGTAGTATTTTATTATTAAAAATTTAGTTAATATTTTAAAATTTATAGTTAGAAAGATATATTTTATTAATTAAAATATTTTTACAATAATTATAAAAAATAGATAATTTTTTTGTTTTGTTTTTGCTCTCTCTCTATATATAAACAACTAAAAAAATTATAATCAAAATTACACACAACATAACTATTTAAGTATTAAATATTCCATTCACATGTACAACTATTACAAATAGGAATAAAAAATCCTTTGCCAACTATATACACAGGTCCATGCTATTACAAATAATAATAAACAAAGGCTTTGTCAACTATCTCTTGTTTCCCATGTGATTGAAGTCTAAGGCTCATTAATGAAGTAGTTGATATGAATCCAAAAGTGAGTGATAGTTCAAGATTTTAAATTATTGATTTTGTTTCCCATATGATTGAAGACTAAGGGGCATTAGTGAAGTTGTCGAAATGAGTCAAGAGTGAGTGATAGATCATGATGCTATTTCGGATAAATTCTTTAACAAGTTTAAGATGATGAATTATTGATTTTTAACCATCATTTTCATGTTCAATATTTAGAGGCTTCTTCACTTTTGATGATGACAAGAGATTATTGGAAATTATTACGTTGGAAAAAAAGAGAGGAGGAAAATTGTAGTACGGTTATTTTTCATTTACTATAACAAAAACTATTGGAAATTATGATTGCATAAAAAAAAGGAGGTAAATTGTAGTATGGTTTTTTTTATTCACTATAACATCAAAAATGTTATTATGGTCTTTTTTTCATCAATTTTTATGTTATTTTTTCAATTTCACATAAATTTTTAAAGTTGGTGTTAATTCACATTCAAAGTAGCAAAGGGTTTAACATTGAGATTAACATTGGGTTTAAAACCAACTTTAGCGTCGACCATTTGTAAATTAACTTTACAAAGATAAAAAATGGAAAATGGTAAAAATGGAAAAGGGTAAGGGGATGTTAGAATTTGAACCTAGCTCATTTGCTAAAAGGAAAGAGCTCTACTTGAGCTATATCCCCATGAAAAACTACTATTAAAATTGCAAATATGAACTGTAACTAGACTAACCTGGTGTAAATTAGAATTCGTGGAAACCAAAATGGAGAAGGAAAAATATAAAGACAAAAATTGAAAATGGCATGGGAATGATGGAATTTGAAGACAATTCACTTGCCAAAAAGAAATAACTTTACTCGAGCTACATTCTCTTAGAGATGTATCATTAGATCTCTAAGAGAATGACGATTTGAATTGAAACTAACGTAACATATGCATGCAAAAAGTGAATAATGTAGATCTTATATGAATATCAACATTTAATACAAAGAAAAAAAAGAAGTAATAAGAGATATATGGGTCTTAGAATTTGAACCGAGATCTTCTTGCAGGAAAGCAAGGGATTTTCTAAGGCCATAACCCATGAACCAGATCTGCGCATCAAACAAAACCCCAAAATGCCAATTTTTTTCTTCTTTCTCCACTAAACCTAAAACAACAAAACAATAATAAACATTACCAAATCAATAAAGGAAAAACAAAGTAAAAGCGGATGAAAGGAGAAGAAGGGAAGAGAGAAGTCATTGTTTTTCTCATGGAGGTTCCTTATCAAACCCTAGACTCCATGCATGAACCTTAAACTTGTAACAACAAAGGTACAATAAACATTAGCAAATCAATAAAGTGAAAGAAAAGTAGAAGAGGAAGAAAGAAAGGAGGAGAAGAGAAGGGAGAAGTCATTACCTTTGTCATAGAAGTTCTTCCATGAAACCTTGGACTTCATGCAATAAACCGTAACAAAACGTAGTAAAAATTAGCAAATCAATAAAGGAAAATCAAAGTAAAAGAGGAAGGGAGGAGGATAAGGGAATGAAGAATTTATAATTATCTTCCTCATGGAGCTTCTTCCACAAAAGTAAAACTTGAGCCTTGATGAGGATGAAACGCTAAGGGAGAAGGGAGAAGGGAGGATAAGAGAAAAGAGAAAGAGAGGAAATGAGAAAATAATGAAAGAATAGGTTTTGAGTGTTTTTTATGAGGAAAAATAAGAGATCTTAATAAAAATTAGAAATGACCCCACACTTATGAGGAGTGAAACTAGTTCTATTTTTTATCCCTGAATCTTTCTTAAATATATTTTCAACCCCCCCCCCCCCCTATTTATTTATCTATCAAGGAAACTTGCTGAAAAACCTAATGCTATTACCAATGTTAAACCCATTGCTAATGGTGCCAATTTTAATGCCATCTTGTGAAATGGAGTTGATTTTTCACAATAACTAAAATAAAACTAAAAAAGACACTAAAAACATAGTTTTGTTATAGTGAATGCTCATACTTCAAAGAAAACCCCACAAAAGTTAAGACTTAGAGGGGTCATGCTAAACTTAATATTTTGAACCTCTACAACTTGTAACAACTACTCTTTTATTGTTTATATCATTTCCTTTCTTCCTCCTTTTTTCTTGCATTGCATGAGCAAATAATATATCACAATACAAAATATGTTTGATATACCATGTATGTTAAGCATACCATGTATATGGGCTAAGAGTTCATTTTCCTCATATGTAAGGAAATATGCTAATGGACTAAGACCTACATGCATCTGGCAGGAGCGAAAGTCTGCCCCTTACAGACCACCAACGAGTTATTTTAGGTGTCGCGGTTTTCCTTAAAAAACATTGATGACTCAACTCACATTTGTGGATAGAAACCAATGATGGTTGTCCTCACTGCTAGTTTGAAAACTGAGTTATGATAGGTTTTTCTATTTTTGAAAAATATTAATCATAAAAAACCACCAATTGAAAAGGTAGGAAAGAAATTGAAATGACAATGAAAATGAACAGTCACTATGATGAAACGCAAGCTTAAATGGACTTGGAAGGTTAACAAAAGTATTAGTTTGTTATTAATACATCTATTATTTTAATTGTCACAAAATTTGGACCCTCCTTCGTGTTGTTGATGAAAATCATGATAAGTAGTTGATTTAGTTGTGGTCAAGTAGTAAATTGGTGGACATTTTCAATCACTAGTCCACGTTCATTTCTCAAAGTGAGGGTGCCTTTGGCATCTAAAATTGTGAATACTTAGAGTGTCATGTCCCATAACTCATAATCCATTAAATCAAAATATCAAAGTTTGATCCCAGCAGATCCAAATAAATTATGATAGTGGTATAGTGGGATTTGGGGGGACTAAGTCCTCGACTTCACCAAAAAATAAGGGGTGCTTTTTTCAAAACCAAAAGAAAAAATGGAAAAAAAGACATTGATGAAAGTAATATGAGTCATTTTATTACATTAAAAATGTTAAATATCACGTACACTTGTCAACATAACAATCTTGTAACATTATTTAGAAATGCGATTTTATGCATTTGAACAAAACTTTATGAATGTTTTAGTGCCTTTTCTTTGACTACAATGCAATCATTTTGAACTTTGATGTTTTCATTGTTTATCAAACACAAAATTTTCACAATCATTGAATTTTCACTTGCCTTCAATTTATATTCACCTCAATCTACAAAGTGTCAATTAGAAAAATAAGATTTGGTAATGAATGGACAAACCATGAAATTCCAATTGCTTAAAAGCCTAAACAGTATGTCTTGAAAATTGAACAAAAGTTGGTTTTTTCCAATTGAAAATGTTTGCATGGTAGAAAATAGACAAACCATATACCTATTTTTTGTGACTAAAGAGATTTATAGTCCATTTGTAAATTACTTTGAGTCGATTACATGATTTACTGATGTTAACGACGATGTAGATGGTGGACCCCAAAAATACAATGACTCAGTAGTAAT
This sequence comes from Pseudotsuga menziesii, assembly GCA_001517045.1. NCBI lineage: Eukaryota > Viridiplantae > Streptophyta > Pinopsida > Pinales > Pinaceae > Pseudotsuga > Pseudotsuga menziesii. The sequence goes on from LPNX010223725.1 coordinate 125,898, forward strand.
AGATAATAGTTGAGATTTTGTGAAAATAGGTGTTTCTAGTTAACACAAACATGCATAAACTACTATATCTTAGATCTTCAATGAATAGAAATGTCTTTCCACATTATGGAAGTCTCCCTTCGATGGAAAGGCCATAAGTGGATGATTCAAAATGGATCCTCTATAAAATAATATCTCTTTTAATTCTCAAATACAACATTTAAATGTTGCAAAGTTGAGTGAATCATCAAAAAATTCTTGGAAGATGAAAAATAATAAAAAAATGCAACTCACCTTTGTAACCTCTTCTTAAGAAAAAATAACCCCCCCCCCCTCCCCGCATCAAATGATGGTTTTCCCATTTGGGTTTCTACCATGTAGAAATCTCTAGTATTCAATGTGATTGAATTCTCTCTACTATGTATTTTTTTCTTGTTGTTGTTTTGGTTCTATTAAACAATTTCTAGAATGGAATCAATCTCTATTTAATCTAATTGATTGAATATTAAGTAATCCACAAGCAACTTCCTAGTATGGCATACGTTTTTCCTTAATTAATTTGTTGTACAAAAACACTTGCAACACTGCATTCCTCAGCATTGATTGACACATTTTTTGAATGATCAAATCACTTGGATAGTGTACCCATTTTCTATATCCATATGTTCAGATGATAGATTAATTCTTTTTGGGCATATATACCCAATCCTTGATTGCTGGCTCATTCCTTGATGGACTATTGTACTATTAATTTGTTGAATTTTTTTGTATGAAAAGGCGTGTATGTTCTCTTAATAATGTGGTTCATTTTTTAAAATAAAAGGAATTGCGACTTTTTTTTTCTTCTGTGGAAAAAAATGTCATCAATCCCAATCAACAATCACCTCATAAATAGAAATCATATCATACCTAAGATTTAAACTTCAAAAAAACTTCTTGTTTTAACTAAACCCAATTAACAACCAATTTGAATTTATAAAAAATATACATTAAAAATAAAATAGCTTTATGCAACTAATGGTATACGGTAGAGTAAAATTTAATCATTAAAAATCTTAACATTTTATATAGAATTTAAATATCACAATCTTAATCAAAAGTTCAAACTGGGTTTCATTAAAGTGCCCACTTACATAACCGATTTATATAACATAGAAATGTCAAGGGAGAATAGAACTTATAATTTTTTAGGCATAGTTATAGTTGGAAAAGGAAATCTAACCCAAGGGTTAGCTTAATTGATTGAACTATCGAGTCAAGGCATGTTCTTAGTGAGGAGGTCATATGTCATAAGTTCAAATTTAGTTGAGTTCCTTAGAGTTTTTGGTTGCTATTGTGAATGATAGTTGAGCTTCCCTCCCTCTGAATTTGTTGGGGAGGAGACTAACACGTGAGGTGGAAGGGGGGTGGGAGTATATGTTGGTACTATGATGTTTTCCTTGGAGAAAAAATATGGTGGAAGAGAAGAGGTATATGGTGAACGAGGGGGGGGGGATTGTGATGTTTTCATTGAAAAACAAAAAGGTGGAAAGGGATATAGTTTATGATGAACCTGGTAAATTATGTAAAGTGTGAAGGTTTTCACTATTTAATAAATAAAATATCATTTTGAAATTATTTATGTAGTATTTTATTATTAAAATTTTAATTAATATTTTAAAATTTATAATTAGAAAAATATATTTTATTAATTAAAATTTATAGTTAGAAAGATATTATAAAAAAATAGATATTTTTGTTTGTTTGTTTTAGCTCTATAATATATATATATATATATATATATATATATATATATATAAAACTAAAAATTTTATAATCAAAATTGCACACAAGATAACTATTTAAGTATTAAATATTCCATTCACATGTACAACTATTACACATAAAAATAAAAAAGTCTTTGCCAACTATATACACAGGTCCATGCTATTACAAATAATAATAAACAAAGCCTTTGCCAACTCCCTCTTGTTTCCCATGTGATTGAAGTCTAAGGCTCATTAATGAAGTAGTTGACATGAATCCAAAAGTGAGTGATAGATCATGCTCATATTTGGGGGTAAATCCTTTAGTTGAAGATTTTGAATTATTGATTTTGTTTCCATATGATTGAAGCCTAAGGGTCATTAGTGAAGTTGTCGAAATGAGTCAAGAGTGAGTGATAGATCGTGATGCTATTTGGTCTAAATTCTTTAACAAGTTTAAGATGATGAATTATTGATTTTTAACCATCATTTTCATGTTCAATATTTAGAGGTTTCTCTACTTTTGAAATGACAAGAGATTATTGAAAATTATTACATTGGAAAAAAAGAGTGGAAGCAAATTGTAGTATGGTTATTTTTCATTTACTATAACAAAAAACTATTGGAAATTATTATTGCATTAAAAAAAAAGAAGGTAAATTGTAGTATGGTTTTTTTAAGTTTATTCACTATAACAATAAAAATGTTATTAGGGTCTTTTTTCATCAAATTTTATGTTATTTTTTCAATTTCACATAAATTTTTTATGTTAAAGTTGGTGTTAATTCACATTCAAAGCAGCAGAGGGTTTAACATCGAGAATAACATTGGGTTTAAAACCAACTTTAGCGTTGACCATTTGTAAATTAAAATTTACAAAAGTAAAAATGGAAAAGGGTAAGGGGATGTTGGAATTTGAACCTAGCACATTTGCTAAAAGGAAAGAGCTCTACTTGAGCTATATTCCCATGAAAAAATACTATTAAAAGTGCAAATATGAAATGTAACTAGACTAATCTAGTGTAAATTAGAATTTGTGGAAAGCAAAAAGGAGAAGGCAAAATATAAAGAAAAAAATTGGAAATGGTATGGGAATGATGGAATTTGAAGACAATTCACTTGCCAAAAAAAAAAAACTTTACTCGAGTTACATTCTCTTAGAGATCTATGATTACATCTCTAAGAGAATGGCGATTTGAATTGAAAATAACATAACATATGCATGCAAAAAGTGATAATGTAGATCTTAGATGAATATCAACATTTAATACAAAGAAAAAAAGAAGTAATATGAGATATATGGGTGCTAGAATTTGAACCCAAATCTCCTTGCAGGAAAGCAAGGGATTTCCTTAGGCCATAACCCATGAACAAGATATGTGCATTAAACAAAAGCCTAAAATGACATTTTTTTCTTCTTTCTCCATTAAACCTATAACAACAAAACAATAATAAACATTACCAAATCAATAAAGGAAAAACAAAGTAAAAGAGGAAGGAAGGAGAAGAAGGGAAGAGAGAAGTCATTTCCTTTCTCGTTTCCTTATCAAACCCTAGATTCCATGCATGGACCCTAAACTTGTAACAACAAAGGAGCAATCAACATTAACAAATCGATAAAGTGAAAAAAACATAGAAGAGGAAGAAAGAAAAAAGGAGAAGGGAAGGGAGAAGTCATTACCTTTGTCATGGAAATTCTTCCATGAAACCTTGGACTTCATGCAATAAACCATAACAAAACGTAGTAAAAATTAACAAATCAATAAACGAAAATCAAATTAAAAGAGGAAGGAAGGAGGAGAAGGGAATGAAGAATTTATAATTATCTTCCTCATGGAGCTTCTTCCATAAAAGTAAAACTTGAGCCTCGACGAGGATCAAACCCTAAGGGAGAAGGGAGAAGAGAGGATAAGAGAAAAGAGAAAGAGGGGAAATGAGAAAATAATGAAAGAGTAGGATAGAAACTAGTTCTTATTTTTAGCCCTGAATCTTTCTTATAATTTTTTTCAAAAATTCCCCCCTATTTATTTATCTATCAAGGAAACTTGTTGCAAAACCTAATGCTATTACAATTGTTAAACCCATTGCTAATGGTGCCAACTTTAATGCCATCTTGTGAAATGGAGGTTATTTTTCATAATAACTAAAATAAAACTAAAAAAGACAATAAAAACATAGTTTTGTTATAGTGAATGCTCATAATTCAAATAAAACCCCACACAATTTAAGACTTAGAGGGGTGATGCTGAACTTAATATTTTGAACTTCTACAACTCATAACAACTACTATTTTATTGTTTATATCATTTCCTTTCTTCCTTTTTGTTTCTTGCATTGCATGAGTAAATAATCTATCACAATAAAAAATATGTTTGATATACCATGTATATTAAGCATACCATGTATATGGGCTAAGAGTTCATTTTCCTCAGACGTAAGGAAATATGCTAATGGACCAAGACCTACATGCATCTGGAAGGAGTGAAAGTCTGCCCCTTACAGACCACCAACGAGTTATTTTAGGTGTCGTGGTTTTCCTTGAAAACAAATGATGACTCAACTTGCATTTGTGGATAGAAACCAATGATGGTTGTCCTCACTGCTAGTTTGACAACTGAGTTATGATAGGTTTTTCCATTTTCGAAAATATTAAGCATAAAACCCACCAATTGAAAAGGCAAGAAAGAAATTGAAATGACAATGAAAATGAAAAGTCACTACGGTGTAAATGCAAGCTTAAATGGACTTGGAAGGTTAACAAAAGTATTAGTTTGTTATTAATACATCTATTATTTTAATTGTCACAAAATTTGGACCCTCCTTCGTGTTGTTGATGACAATCATCATAAGTAGTTGATTGAGTTGTGCTTAAGTAGTAAATTGGTGGAAATTTTCCATCACTAGTCCACGTTCATTTCTCAAAGTGAGGGTGCCTTTGGCATCTAAAATTTGGAATCCTTAGAGTGACATGTCCCATAACTGATAATCCATTAAATCCAAATCTCAAAGTTCGATCTCGGTAGATCCAAATAAATTCTGAGAATGGGATAGTGGGATTTGGGGGGACTAAGTCCTCGACTTCACCAAAAAAATAAGGGGTGTTTTTGTCAAAACAAAAAGAAAAAAGGAAAAAGAGACATTGATGAAAGTAATATGAGTCATTTTATTACATTAAAAATGTTAAATATCATGTACACTCGCCAACATAACAATCTTGTAACATTGTTTAGAAATGCAATTTTATGCATTTGAACAAAACTTTATGAATGTTTTAGTGCCTTTTCTTTGATTACAATGCAAGCATTTTGAACTTTGACGTTTTCCTTGTTTATCAAACACAATTTTTCACAATCATTGAATTTTCACTTGCCTTCAATTTATATTCACATCAATCTACAAAGTGTCAATTTGTGAAATAAGATTTAGTAATGAATGGACAAACCATGAAATTCCAATTGCTTAAAACCCTAAATAATATGGCTTGAAAATTGAACAAAAGTTGGTTTTTTCCAATAGAAAATGTTTGCATGGTAGAAAATATACAAACCATATACATATTTTTGTGATTAAAGAGATTTATAGTCCATTGTCTGGTATGCAGTGAAAAGTGGATGCCTTTTTGTAAAATACTTTGAGCCGGGTACATGATTTACTGATGTTAACGACGATGTAGATGGTGGACCCCAAAAATACAATGACTTAGCAGTAGTAGATAATAGTTGAGATTTTTTTGAAAATAGGCGTTTCTAGTTAACACAAACAAGCATAAACTACTCTATTTTAGATCTTCAATAAATAGAAACGTCTTGTCACATTATGGAAGTCTCTGTTCGATGGAAAGGCCATAAGTGGATGATCCAAAATGGATCCTCTATAAAATAATATCTCTTTTAATTTTCAAATACAACATTTTAATGTTGCAAAGTTGAGTGAATAATCCAAAAATTCTTGGAAGATGAAAAAAAAAAAATGCAACTCACCTTTGTAACCTCTTCCTAAGAAAAAATAAAGCCCTCCACCCAATGATGGTTTTCCCATTTGGGTTTCCACCATGTAGAAATCTCTAGTGTTCAATGTGATTGAATGCTCTCTACTATGTTTTTTTTTTCTTGTTGTTGTTTTGGTTATATTAAACAATTGCTAGAATGGAATCAATCTCTGTTTAATCTAATTGCTTGAATATTAAGTAATCCATAAGAACTTTCCTAGTATGGAATAAGCTTTCCCTTAATTAAATTGTTGTACAAAAACGGTTGCAGCACTGCATTCCTGAGTGTTGATTGGCACATTTTTTGAATGATCAAATCGCTTGGATAGTGTACCCATTTGCTATATCCATATGTTCATATGATAGATTAATTCTTTTTGGGTGTATATCCCCAATCCTTTGAACAATGTGGTTTGTTTTTTAATATAAAACGAAATGCGACTTTTTTTTTCTTTTGTGGAAAAAAATGTCATCAATCCCAATCAATAATTCTCTCATAAATAGAAATCATATCATACCTAAGATTTAAACTTCAAAAAAAAAACTTCTTCTTTTAACTAAACCCAATTAACAACCAATTTGAATTTATATAAAATATACATTAAGAATAAAATAGCTCAATGCAACTAATGGTATAGGGTAGAGTAAAATTTAATCATTAAAAATCTTAACATTTATATAGAATTTAAATATCACAATCTTAATCAAAAGATCAAACTGGGTTTCATCAAAGTGCCCACTAACATAACCGATTTATAGAACATAGAAATGTTGAGGGAGAATAGAACTTATAATTTCTTAGGCATAGTTATAGTTGGAAAGGGAAATCTAATGCAAGGGTTAGCTTAATTGGTTGAACCATCCAGTCATGGCATGTTCTTAGTGAGGAGGTCATATGTCATAAGTTCAAATTTAGTTGAGTTCCTTGGAGTTTTTGGTTGCTAATGTGAATGACAGTTGAGCTTCCCTCCCTCTGAATTTGTTGGGGACGAATCTGACACGTGAGGTGGAAGGGGGGAGGAGTATATGTTGGTACTATGATGTTTTCCTTGGAAAAGAAAAATGGTGGAAGAGACGAGGTATAGGGTGAACAACGGGGAGGGTATTGTGTTGTTTTCATTGAAAAACAAAAAGGTGGAAAGGGATATAGTTTATGATGAACTTGATAAATTATGTAAAGTGTGAAGGTTTTCACTATTTAATAAATAAAATATAATTTTGAAATTATTTGTGTAGTATTTTAGTATTAAAATTTTAGTTTAAAATTAATAGTTAGAAAGATATATTTTATTAATTAAAATATTTTTTACAATAATTATAAAAAATAGATTTTTTTGTTTTGTTTTTGCTCTATTTTGTTTATATATATATATATATATATACATTTAAAAAAAAAACTAAAAATTGTATAATCAAAATTACACAGCATAACTATTTAAGTATTAAATATTCCATTCACATGTACAACTATTATAAATAAGAATAAAAAAAGTCTTTGCCAACTATATATACACAGGTCCATGCCATTACAAATAATAACAAGAGCCATGTCGTGGCAATGTCCCCGACAACAACTGTTGCTTTTGGAGGAGAGTAAATTTGCAATTGCATGCTTGTACCTTTTGTCTTTAAGTTGGAATAGGAGAAAGTCCTTTCTTCTTAAATGCTGCAACTTTCTTCTTAGAAAGAAGTATATTTTTTCATATGTCAGTTGGCCCAATTTTGATCATGATTCCACATTTGAGCTGTTAGAAAGTAGTTTATGGTGGCAAATTTTCTCCACTTGTAAAGACAATATTTTTTACTAAAAATCATAGGCCGATAGCTAAGGGAATAATCTAAGGTGTTAAAAATTGGTCATGCTTTGGAAGTGAGTTGCTTCAGAGGTAATGTTATAATTGTTTAGCCTTGGAACCTTGTTGGTGAATCATCAATAAAATTGTGGAGGACAATCATTTTATTCATCTTGGATGACAATTTTCCTGTTTGAATTGAAGATTCTGAAATTGGAACTCCTTCTAGGGAAAGTTTAGTATTGTTAGTTTAAATCCTCGCCGCCAGGGGCATAAAGAGATAGGTAGAGATGCATCACTGCCAAGGTGAAACTAATGAGTATAAATTTGAACCTGCAATGAGTCAAGATTTGAAAATTGTACCACATATAACTCGGTCTGTCCTCTATGTCCTCTCCAATTTTTTCTTTTTTTTTAACTCAAAATGGTAATTTTTTATTTTTATTTTTAATAGCTAAGGTAATAATCTAAGGTGTTAAAAATTGGCCATGCTTTGGAAGTGAGTTGCTTCAGAGGTAATGTTAGAATTGTTTAGCCTTGGAAACTTGTTGGTGAATCATCAATAAAATTGTGGAGGACAATCATTTTATTTATCTTGGATGACAATTTTCCTGTTTGAATTGAAGATTCTGAATTCAAAACTCCTTCTAGGGAAAGTTTGGTCTTGTTAGTTAAAATCCTCGCCGCCAAGGGCATAGAGAGATAGGTAGAGATGCATGATTCATGACTATCATAATGGAAGAGTTTCACCCTGGCAGTGATCAGAAATCATTTGGTCATTTGATACAACATCTCTGTTTATCTACATTATATACAACATCGTCGTTGATCAACAAGTAATGCCAAGTGTTCGTCGTTCATCTACAGGGTCCTAATGAAGTGGTGTTTGTTGTTAATATACAGATAGCCTAAATTCTAATACCATTGGACATTGTTCATAGTGTTACAGTATTTTAGTTTTATTTTATTAAAATACAATTATATGTTTTAAAAAGGAGATATGTGTTCTTCTCAATAGTACCAAGGTACACTTTTTAAATTTCTTTCTATTCTTTTTTCTTAAAGATCTTCTTAACTTCCTTTAAAAAAAATATTTTCTAGTTTTCTGATGATAGGTTTCCTAAAATGGGTTTCGATCCCTCTCAAATAAAATATTGTTGAAATTTTGCTCTATTTATTTATTTATATTTGTTTATTTTATTTATTTTTTTAATTTGAGGCTTTATAATATTGGGTTTTTAAAAAAATCTCTCAAATCAAATATTGTTGTAGAAATTTTGCAATATTTATTTATTTATATTTGGTTATTTTATTTATTTTTTTAATTTAAAACTTCATAATATTGGGTTTTTTTTAAAACCTTCAGAATATTTTTGTGAGTTCCTTAAAGTCATATAAAGACATTCAAAGATATCTCCCTAGTTTTATTTATTTGTTTATATTTGTATTTTTGTTACTAAAAAAATGTATTTGTGTATAAAAAATATACTTTTTCTTTGAAAAATATCAAAAATCTTTTTACATTTTTGTATATTGCCATATATTTTTTGATATTTATTTTTTTATTTATAACTTTTTGCTTGTAAGTTAAATATAAATTTGGTTTAATCTTATAAAAAAGATAAAACATAACTCTTAATCTAAGTAACAAGACACTTCCATATAGGGCCCGTGTCCCATATTCCACGTGTCGGACACGACACTTGCCCTAATACATGTCCGACACAATAATTTTCGTGTCCCAAAATCTGGACACTTTCCAACATGTGTCGGACACTTGCCACGAATGTGTCCTGATTTCTGGACATGTGTCCTGTCAAAAAGGGTATAAAGGAGGAGAAGGATAGAGGAAACAGCTACGACAGTAATGTTAATTTTGGCATGGAGGAGCAGGAAGACGATTGACAATGGCTAGTACCATTGATGAGCTATGATATTCTTACTTGTGGCTATTTAATATTTTCATTTTGTATCTAGTAGTACAGTAGATACTAGACTTGGTACTAGGTAGTATCTACTCTATTTTTTATTTGTCAGTGGCATTCTCTCGATATCTATGTAATACATTTTGATTTTTGTGGTTTAAGGAGAAATATCAAATATGCAATTTATGGTTCAAAGTTCATGATTCATTGATAATTTTATTACTGATTCATCATTGTCAAATTTCAATTGAATGATATTATGATTGATGTACATTCTATATACTTCTAGTTTTTAAAAAATGTAGATCTTTATGTATTTTTTAAATATATATATAAAACGTGTCCCCCGTGTCCTATTTCTGGGGTCGTCGTGTCTTGTGTCAAATACTCGTATTTTCGTGTCCTCCGTGTCCCGTGTCCATTGTGTCATGTGACTTAGCTCTTAATGTAAAACTATGCAACTTGTAATATAATGGTTCAATCATGGGAAACATTTGAATTTAACAGTAGTTACACGGAGAATTATAACATTATCTTGAGGTGATTTTCAGTTTTCTCATCAATTTTGTGTGGTTACATCAATTCACTCTGAATGTGGGTTTATTATCATTCATTTTCAACAGATTTATAGGTTTGAAGTAGATCTATTAAAGAAATTTTCCATGAGTTTGCTACTGAGCAATCTTATTATGCTGACTCTCTTAATATTTGTTGCCATTATCCTAACTCTCTATTCATAGGGTTACACTCGCGCTTCTGTAACTGGTCCAGTTGTTGGTTCCATTATAAAAATGTGATTTCGAAGAATCCCTCCATTGTAAAGTGGCGCTGCAAGATAGGGTTCACACTACAAAACAAAAAAAATTAGTCATTCACTTGTACAATCTAAAACCTAAATAAAATCACTTGTACAATCTGCAACCTAAATAAAAGCATTGATAAAACTCAAAAAATTTATTTCAATCCCTGGTTATGAGACTGGCTTCAGCGACCTCTTGGGAATGACCACGGGCTATGAATTTTCTCAGAAAATTTATTTCAATACCAGTGTATTGGAAATAATGATTTGTAATATTTCGTTCATATAAGCCAACTGATTATATAAGCAGACATCTCCTGGTTATGAGATTGGATTTCAGCGACCTCCTAGGAATGACCACGGGATATGAGTGGTAATTGCTTAGGTAAGGAGGAGCCTAAGGCATACTTAGGTGAAGTAAATTCAAGTGAGACAGGGCTTCTAAAGAAAGAAAGGAATAAAGGAGTTATGGAAACCATCCTCCCATGAAGGGAGCTCTCTATTACTTCAAGCAGGGGGGAGAAGGGGCCAAAAGGGAAATCGAGCTTTTAAAATAAAAGCATTGAGAAAACTCAGAAAATTTCTTTCAATACCTGTGTATAGGCTCCTCTATAATTTTAGAAGCATACATTAGACCCATATGGGAAATATCTGTCCGAAACCATAGTTCGGATCTAAAGGACTAAAACTCACTCTCAATGCCCTACACAAAAACAGTGGGAAATCTAGGTATCTTTACCATGTTGGATGTTTTAATACAATGCATTAGAGAAAATAGCTCAAGTCAAAAGGAAAATCGTATGTAACCATGTCTAATGCGTCTAAGAGAGAAAGGATTTTACCATTTGGAGGGTGTGAATGTGCCTGAGCATAATTAACCATTTCCATGGCCATAGCATCAACTAAATTGTTGTTGTTGCCGTAAAACCTCCTTCTCAAAACAATTGGGAGTGGGAATCGGACTGGGTTATGCTCATGTTTGATCATCCCTATCTTAACTCATGAGTGTCATCATGTCCCTATTTGAAGTTTGATACAAAATGTAGCAACCTTGTCTGAATTTTCTTTATTACTCTAAAAAAAATTGCATGGTAAGCTGAGCATCCAAACTGAGAGGCAAGCAGTTGGGCCACACTGAGCATCCAAACTGAGTGGCAAGTAGTTGGGCCACGCTGAGCATTAGAGTTAAATATGCACCAAGAGGATTATGAGCAATTGGTTGTAAAAGAACCGTCCATCCAACGGTTCATAACACAACCACACATTCCAACTGTTCATAATCCCACCACAACAACATTAATGTGTTGCCCAATGTTTATTGAACCAAGTGTTTATGTGTTGTTGCCGAGTGTTTATTAAGCATAGAGCACCACGTAGCCTGAACATGTACACATTGAGTTCCACACACCCTTGGTTAACTACCACCTAGTTGAAACTTCCCATGTCCAGGAATGAGATTTTCAATGCAATGCAATTGGTAGTCTAGAAAGCTCGGGGAGAGAAAAGGCATAAACTCTATTTATTTTCGCTCATTGGTTCCACCTTTTTCTTTTCCTTCTAACTCTCCCACAAACATCCCTTCATGCCTCCATGACTTTTCCCCTTCTTTTCTCATTTATTCAACACAAGCTCAGTAAGATGGTCTTTTACGTTAAAGGCGGGATTCATGGGAATTTTGTGTTTATAATAAAAAACACTAAAAAAACACTTTACCTGAAGGCCTGGCCAATGCTGCAGTTAATGTAAGGTTTACCCAATTCACGATGAATTCAATGTAATTTGAAATAAATCTAATTCACAGTGAATTCAATGTAATCTTTCAAAGATGAAAAAACTTGGTGTAGAGTCTAGGATTCCCAAGATATACCAAAGGGCATTTGGATTTGGATCTGAGCAAATAAACTATTATGGCTATAAAATTTGAGTTGGCTTAGATGGTACTATCTCTTCAACGGCTGGATAAAGGACACCGAAAGCATAATCGCAAATATGCAAATCAAGAGTCTCAAGATTTGAAGGCAGTCACGATGTGACCAAGTTACTACATACTATAACTAGGAGCACCAATATTAGAATCAACGTGCCCCCACATGTGAGACACACCAGTCGGAGATCGGGAGTCTTCTTGTTGCCTCCCAACTCAAGCTACTCCATAAGGTGAGCCAACCGGACTGGACCCCAACAAAATTAATGCATTCTAAACCAACATGAGAAGAAACTAGGTTCTCTATTCATTTTAGATATACCGAAATTATTTTCGGTGTTTCATTTCCCAGCTTTGGGGGTATGCTAGTAATTCTTAATTCTTGAGTCACGTCGAGGTAGATACTATGAGGTTACGCTGACCCATGAAATTTTTTAATTGGAACTTTGTAATTGAACATTCAAACAAATTACCCAAATAAGTTAATCATAATTATTGAATTACACATTAATTAACAATGCATATATATTCTTAAGAAAAACAAAGATTAAAACATTCAAATTGCAACTTATTAAAACATATACTAAGAAGCCTTTTATCCTATGATTCATTAATAAGACAATTGAACTAAAACTAAAACAAAAAATTTCAAAACCTCTGGTAGCAAAGCCTCCCTTTCTAGTTCGTATTAATGCTCGAAAAGAAGGGATGTTTATGTGCGAATTGAAATCCAAACCAAGATTGAATCCAGGTTAAGGAAACTTGAAGGGAGAAGAAGAGTCTAAGCTTATGGTTTTGAATAAATGACAATAGAAAGGAAAACAAAAATTGTAAAAAAAAACATTGGCTAACGCCTCACTGAAACTAAATGTTCAACGATTTAGGCATATAACCTTGAATCTGTATACAACAAAAGAGAAGCCTCTACAAAAACTATAGAGCTTATAACTAGATCCAAAAGGAAAACCATAGGCGAGACTATATTTTTTCTATCATTTGTATTTTCCAATGACTCTTCATTTCTCGTCACATCCACTCATCTACCAAGCATCGATTTTTTTTTGAGAATGCTTGACCTTCGTAGAGCAAATGAAATGCTTCAACAAATCCCGATGTCTTTAAAGACGCGGCAAAGCCCATTCTGGAGACCGTCAAAGGTAAGGAACATGTGTTGGGTGCCATAAAAACAAGAATCTCAGATTGTGGATATACGAAAGCATCTAAGAACCACGAATACGTCATAGAAACTCTAAAACTACAGAACCAGCCATAGAAACAACACAACTTCATTATTTGCCTCAGAATTGCAGTAAACAAGAACCTGATTTCCCATTATTCTTCTCTATTTCATGCATCCACTTACAATTTCATTGGACGATGCAAGGCCAAACTAGACGCCTGTCAAAGCCGCTTGGCGGCTCCTTCACTTCTTCCATCATGCCAGTAAACGAAGTCACTGACTTCTTCACTCGATGTCCTTCCTCCATTCTTCTTAGTCTGCAATTAAAGAGCAAGCAAGCAACTGGTATTCCTTGTCCTTCTAAGTCTATAGGTGAAAAGCAAGCAACCAAACAACGAAGCTAGCAAAACAGAAAAAGAAAATGAAGATTGTGCACGACAAACAGGAGAGCTGGTTATAATAAGTACTTCATCCTTGTGCCATTCCCTGGTATGGCCATTACTTTTCAATGGCCATGTGGCAGTTGACATGCATCTAATTTGAAGTGTGTCATGGGCGGCGTTGTTCTGGCAAGGAATTCTCAAATAAATGAAAACCTAAATGAAAACCATTTTCCAATATATGTCAGTGGCACTGCTTACGTTATCACGTTGCCGGGCCTTGGGGCACAAAGTCCCAGGCCTACGTCACCTGCAAAAGACCAATAGAACCTAGGTTAAATCAATATTTGAATAATTCAAAAAATAAAAATTAATCAAACTATAGTAAAAACATTTGAAAAATAAAAAATTTAAATATGGATCTTGAATTAATCCACCTAACCGATTCATATATATTCTCTATCAGGAACATAATAAACAAAGCCTTTGCCAACTGCCTCATGTTTCCCATTGATAGATCATGCTCATATTTGGGGGTAAATCCTTTAGTTCAAAATTTTGAATTATTGATTTTGTTTTCCATATGATCAAAGACAAAGGGTCATTAGTGAAGTTGCCAAAATGAGTCACGAGTGAGTGATAGATCATGATGTTATTTGGGCTAAATTCTTTAACAAGTTTAAGATGATGAATAATTGATTTTTAACCATCATTTTCATGTTCAATATTTAGAGGCTTCTCCACTTTTGAAATGACAAGAGATTATTGGAAATTATTACATTGGAAAAAAAGAGAGAGGAGGTAAATTGTAGTATGGTTATTTTTCATTTACTATAACTAAATCTAATGGAAATTATTATTTATTATGTTTTTTTTATTCACTATAACATTAAAAATGTTATTAGGGTCTTTTTTTCATCAAATTTTATGTTATTTTTTCAATTTCACATAAATTTGTAATGTTAAAGTTGGTGTTAATTCACATTCAAAGTAGCAAAGGGTTTAACACTGAGAATAACATTGGGTTTAAAATCAACTTTAGTGTCGACCATTGTAAATTAAATTTACAAAAATAAAAATGTAAAATGGTAAAAATGGAAAAGGTAAGGGGATGCTAGAATTTGAACCTAGCTCTTTTGCTAAAAGGAAAGAGCTCTACTTGAGCTATATTCCCATGAAAAACTACTATTAAAAGTGCAAATATGAACTGTAACTATACTAACCTAGTGTAAATTAGGATTCGTGGAAACCAAAATGGATAAGGAAAAATATAAAGACAAAAATTAAAAATGGTATGGGAATGGTGGAATTTGAAGACAATTCACTTGCCAAAAAGAAATAACTTTACTCGAGCTACATTCTCTTAGATATCTATCATTAGATCTATAAGAGAATGGGGATTTGAATTGAAACCAACGTAACATATGCATGCAAAACATGAATAATGTAGATCTTAGATGAATATCAACATTTAGTACAGAGAAAAAGAAGTAATAAGAGATATATGGGTGCTAGAATTTGAACTTGGATCTCCTTGCAGGAAAGCAAGGGATTTCCTTAGGCCATAACCCATGAACTAGATCTGTGCATTAAACAAAACCCAAAATGGCCAGTTTTTTTCTTCTTTCTCCATTAAACCTATAACAACAAAACAATAATAAACATTACAAAATCAAAAAAAGGAAAAACAAAGTAAAAGAGGAAGGACGAAGAAGAAGGGAAGAGAGAAGTCATTGCCTTTCTCATGGAGGTTCCTTATCAAACCCTAGACTCCATGCATGAACCCTAAACTTGTAACAACAAAATAACAATAAACATTAGCAAATCGATAAAGTGAAACAAAAGTAGAAGAGGAAGAAAGAAAGGAGGAGAAGGGAAGGGAGAAGTCATTACCTTTGGTATGGAAGTTCTTCCATGAAACCTTGGACTTCATGTAATAAACCGTAACAAAACATAGTAAAAATTAGCAAATCCATAAAGGAAAATCAAAGTAAAAGAGGAAAGGAGGAGGAGAAGGGAATAGAGAATTTATAATTATCTTCCTCATGGAGCTTCTTCCATAAAAGTAAAACTTGAGCCTCGATGGGGATGAAACCCTAAGGGAGAAGGGAGAAGGGAGGATAAGAGAAAAGAGAAAGAGGGGAAATGAGAAATTAATGAAAGAGTAGGGTTTGAGTGTTTTTTATGAGGAAAAATAAGAGATTTTAATAAAAAATAGAAATGACCCCACACTTATGAGGATTGAAACTAGTTCTTATTTTTAGCCCTGAAACTTTCTTAAAATTCTTTTCAAAAATTCCCCCTATTTATTTATCTATCAAGGAAACTTGCTGCAAAACCTAATGCTATTACCAATGTTAAACCCATTGCTAATGGTGCTAACTTTAATGCCATCTTGTGAAATGGAGTTGATTTTTCATAATAACTAAAATAAAACTAAAAAAGACACTAAAAACATAGTTTTGTTATAGTGAATGCTCATAATTCAAAGAAAACCCCACAAAAGTTAAGACTTAGAGGGGTGATGCTAAACTTAATATTTTGAACTTCTACAACTTATAACAACTACTATTTTATTTTTTATATCATTTCCGTTCTTCCTTTTTTTTTCTTGCATTGCATGAGTAAATAATCTATTACAATACAAAATATGTTTGATATACCATGTATATTAAGCATACCATGTATATGGGCTAAGAGTTCATTTTCCTCAGATGTAAGGAAATATGCTAATGGACCAAGACCTACATGCATCTGGCAGGAGAGAAAGTCTGCCCCTTACAGACCATCAACGAGTTATTTTAGGTGTTGTAGTTTTCCTTGAAAAACAATGATGACTCAACTCGCATTTGTGGATAGAAACCAATGATGGTTGTGCTCACTGCTAGTTTGACAACTGAGTTATGATAGGTTTTGCCATTTTTGAAAATATTAAGCATAAAAATCCACCAATTGAAAAGGCAAGAAAGAAATTGAAATGACAATGTAAATGAAAAGTCACTATGGTGTAAATGCAAGCTTAAATGGACTTGGAAGGTTAACAAAAGTATTAGTTTGTTATTAATACATCTATTATTTTAATTGTCACAAAATTTGGACCCTCCTTCGTGTTGTTGATGACAATCATGATAAGTTGATTGAGATGTGGTCAAGTAGTAAATTGGTCGAAATTTTCCATCACTAGTCCACGTTCATTTCTCAAAGTGAGGGTGCCTTTGGTATCTAAAATTAGGAATCCTTAGAGTGACATGTCCCATAACTGATAATCCATTAAATCCAAATCTCAAATTTCAATCCTGGTAGATCCAAATAAATTATGAGAGTGGGATAGTGGGATTTGAGGGGACTATGTCCTAACTTCACCAAAAAATAAGGGGTGTTTTTTTCAAAACAAAAAGAAAAAAGGAAAAAAAGACATTGATGAAAGTAATATGAGTCGTTTTATTACATTAAAAATGTTAAATATCATGTACACTTGTCAACATAACAATATTGTAACATTATTTAGAAATGTGATTTTATGCATTTGAATAAAACTTCATGAATGTTTTAGTGCATTTTCTTTTATTACAATGCAAACATTTTTGAACTTTGATGTTTTCCTTGTTTATCAAACATAAATTTTTCACAAGCATTGAATTTTCACCTGCCATCAATTTATATTCACATCAATCTACAAAGTGGTAATTATCGAAATAAGATTTAGTAATGGATGGACAAACCATGAAATTCCAATTTCTTAAAACCCTAAACAATATGGCTTGAAAATTGAACAAAAGTTGGTTTTTTCCAATAGAAAATGTTTTCATGGTAGAAAATAGACAAACCATATACAAATTTTTTGTGATTAAAGAGATTTATAGTGCATTGTTTGGTATGTAGTGAAAAGTAGATGCCTTTTTGTAAATTACTTTGAGTCAGGTACATGATTTAGTGATGTTAACGACGATGTAGATGGTGGACCCCAAAAATACAATGATTAAGTAGTAGTAGATAATAGTTGAGATTTTTTTGAAAATAGGTGTTTCTATTTAACACAAACAAGCATGAACTACTCTATCTTAGATCTTCAATGAATAGAAACGTCTTGTCACATTATGGAAGTCTCGCTTTGATGGAAAGGCCATAAGTGGATGATCCAAAATGAATCCTCTATAAAATAATATCTCTTTTAATGTTCAAATACAACATTTTAATGTTGCAAAGTTGAGTGAATAATCCAAAAATTCTTGGAAGATGAAAAATAATAATAAAATGCAACTCACCTTTGTAACCTCTTCCTAAGAAAAAATAAATCCCCCCATCAAATGATGGTTTTCCCATTTGGGTTTCTACCATATAGAAATATCTATTGCTCAATGTGATTGAATCCTCTCTACTATGTATTTTGTTCTTGTTCTTGTTTTGGTTCTATTAAACAATTGCTAGAATGGAGTCAATCTCTGTTTAATCTAATTGCTTGAATATTAAGTAATCCACAAGCACTTCCCTAGTATGGCATAAGCTTTCCCTTTATTAAATTGTTGTACAAAAACACTTGCAACACTGCATTCCTCAGCATTGATTGGCACATTTTTTAAATGATCAAATCGCTTGGATAGTGTACCCATTTTCTATATCCATATGTTCATATGATATATTAATTCTTTTTGGGTGTATATCCCCAATCCTTGATTGTTGGCTCATTCCTTGTGTATTTGATGTGTAAACCCCAACCTACAACATATCTACCATTCAATGTTGTACCCATTCTTAATTATATATTTAGTAAGCACTAATAATTATTATGGAAGTCTTTTTCAACCATACGTTGAGTCACCAAAGGCCAAGTGAATTATAGTTTGTAGAAGCA
The DNA here is from genome assembly GCA_001517045.1 of Pseudotsuga menziesii. Classification (NCBI taxonomy): domain Eukaryota; kingdom Viridiplantae; phylum Streptophyta; class Pinopsida; order Pinales; family Pinaceae; genus Pseudotsuga; species Pseudotsuga menziesii. The sequence continues at coordinate 144,463 of LPNX010223725.1, forward strand.
TTAGGAAGGCTATAACTGCATGCATTAGGAAGGATATAACTACATATATATCTCCCTCAAACATGTGAGTGTGGGCACTTGATTAACAACCATGTGCATTGGCCATCGCCTACCACCAATATTGAGTGGAGTTTTACTTTCTATTTGCTAATTGAGTGTATCTATTTTTTGATGAGTTGTTTGAATCTTAATTGGATGACAACATAAAATGTAGAGTATGTCATTTATTTTGTCACAACAAATATATAAATGTTGAATTTTGTTGTTACATATTAGCTATAGAGTGCATTGTTTACACTGTATGACAATGAAGCAAATTTGAGTTCTTATACAGTTCATCTTCGCAATTCATCAAACCAATCAAGTCTTGAAGCCAATTAAAACATAGTCCACTTAAATCGATGGACGAGCATTGGATCTGGAGCCAAGCCTAAAAACCCAAATATAAAGCAAATACCAAAGTAACAATTGTTTATTCCACAAAGTATATGTGTTGGTGAAACAAATAGACCATAAACCTATCGCTTCCGAATCAATGGAGGGTATCTATTTTGCCAAAATCATTTATAAAAGTTAAACTTGACCCCACTTGTTTTTCACAAGCATATGCACTCACAAGCACAAGCCATTTACAGGGCTCAAACCGTAATAAAAGTAATAACAACATCGCTTTCAATGACATGATAAACCACTCTTACACATTTATGAATATAAGACAAAAAAATGTTGAAAATAAAGGAACCAAATGTGTATTTAAATATCCATAAATAAGGACAATAACACAACATGTTATCGTTGCTTTAAGTTCACACTTCGTGTACTCTTCAATATTCCAACTTCTTCTTCTCCACACATTAATCAAAATTTTACGATAAATAGCAAAAATCGAAAGTGATAGACACAAAAAGTTGTTCATAATTCTACAAGACATAATGGTGTAGTATCGCTATACAAATTATATTTCAACAAATATAAGGGAAAGCTGTAAAACATGATATCCTTAAAATGGGTAATTGATAAGAATTTACTACCCCAACCCGTACAAAATTGACAAACTCTTGGAAAAAATTATTTAAAATGAAAAGTAATCAGCAAACAATTTAACCTTTTTAGGTTATTCAAATTTAATAAAATAGAGGCATAGTATACGGATTTTTATAGCTATAAGGGTTAGCTCAATAGGGGAGGAAGGTGTGGGAGGTTATTTTCATTTTTAACAAAAATATAGTGAATGCTTACGCTTGAGGACTTGGAAAAAGATTTAACAATGAAGCAGAATGGTTCTCGTTTTTTTTCGACCTGGAATTGGCAGGGCAATCTAATATTCCAAAACTCATCATCTTCGAAGACTCAAAGCAGGTTATTCAGAAAATGAGATCGGGCTATACTCATGGCTCTGCCAACTGCAGAAGAATCTATGATCGAATCCGTTGTCTAAACCATATCCCACAGGTCACCTATTTTCATATTCTCAGAGACAACAATAAGCTCGTCGACAAACTTGCCAATAAGGGGGTCAAGAACAAACTTGGAATGGTCACACTCAAAGACTAAACCCACAACTAAAAGCATGCTCCATAGTTGGCATGATTTTTTAATAATAAGGTTGGGGGGCATTTCTCCATGGTCCTCCCGCATGCCATCTCCCCTTGGTGACCGTTCAATCTCCACCGACATGCGTCCACCACCTTAGACAAGTGGTGTGTCTCTTCACGTGAAGGCCTTTTAAGCTCGTCCTGCATGACAGTTCCCCGAGGCATTGAGTCAACCATCGGCACAAACCATGGCATATTTCAGAGGCATTCCCCCTCATTTTTGTTCGAAGCTTGATGGTTTGGTGAGCGGAGGTGAGAAAGGAGGCAGAGTTAGCTTTTCAAATGATGGAGCACTACACCTTCAAAACCTGTTTGAAGGCTTGGTTAGTGAAGGTGCCAAGGGACGCCGAGGCAGTTTGGCTCATTTTGGAATCCAACAGACCCAAGATTCGCCCCCAGCTCTCTTGCGGGCTCCTTGCAGCATAACCCACTTCTCAATGGCGAACAAA
>LPNX010223755.1:12888-77846 GCA_001517045.1 Pseudotsuga menziesii
CAGAGCCCAATGCAACTGCAAAGAAGATAAAATGGCACAACAGGAGGGACGAGGCTTATGGCCTCCTGTGTCTGAGTATTTCCAGAGACCTCCTTTTCCATCTCGATGGATTGAAATCACTGAATGAAGTATGGGAGAATCTTGCTGATCTTTTTGGAAAGACAGATGAGATGAGGGGACATCAAATCGAAAATGAGCTGATTTCTCTGAGTCCAACGAGCTTTGAAACCCTGCAGCTATATTTCTCCAAGTTCAAAGCACTAGTTTTTCAGCTAAAACAGTGTGGTATCGAAAAGAAAGATGATCAGCTCATACTGGCCATCCTCTCGAAGATGGGCCTTGATTATTCAGTGTTTTTTTCGACCTTCTATGCCACAAAACTGACAGCTTGAACCTGGAAGATGCCTAGCCTTGCAGATTTAATGGAATCTCTCACATAAGAACAGGACAAGCTGGTGATGATGGGCACCATCAAACCATCCAAAGATCAACCTTTGATTGCTGGAGATTCAAGGGTGGATTCAAAAAGCAAAAAGAAAGCTAAAAAGCCACCTGAGCAAAAGAGAGACAAGAAACAGTCTCCGGAGGATCAACAAGGTCCCAAGAAGAATAACCAGAAGATGAAAAACAAAGGTGAAATGAACAAGTGCGCATACTGCAATAAGGGCAATCACTCTGAAAGATCTTGTATGAAAAAGCATATAGACATGCTAACCCAACTCCTGGAGAAGAATGGTATCTCCCTTCCAGAAAACTCAAAGAAGAGAGAAGGAGGATCAAGTTCAGATGACAGAGAGAGAGTTCATGCTCTAGTTGCTGGCACATCAAGCTCACCCAGTTTTATCATTGATTATGGAGCTTCAAGACACATGGTTTCGACTAAGGAGGCATTCTCCTCACTGGATATGTCGAAAGGACCATCTATTGTACCGGGAGATGACTCTCTCACTAAAAGTAAAGGCAAAGGAAGGATAGATCTTGATCATGGTCAGTTCAGCAATGTGCTGTATGTGCCTGGTATTGCCTCCAACCTCCTATCAGTGTACCAAATGACCCGCACTGGGTCTCCTAAGAAGGTAATATTCTCCCCCGATGAAGTTGAGATCACAGAGATCTCAAGTGGTAGAGTCATTGCAAAAGGAGTTGCAAATCATGCTCAAAAGGTATACATGTTCTCACACTTCCTACCTTACTCAAACCCCTCTGCTCTTCTCATTCATGCTAATGAAGCCAGCAAGCTTTGGCATGAAATATTTGGCCATCTAAACTACAAATATCTATTAGGTCTTATTGAAAAAGAGATGGTCATAGGGTTGCCCAAGATAAAATTTTCCAAAGGAGTCTGCCAAGGCTGTATCCTAGGAAAACACCCAGAGCACAAATTTGAGAGAGCTAGTCATGAGAGAACCTCTGTACCCCTCAAGCTGATCCACAGTGATGTTGCTGGCCCATTCCCTCATATGTCTAGGATTTAGGCCAAATATGCATTGAATTTTATTGATGAATTTTCCAGGTATTGCTGGGTTCACTTCCTGAAACACAAGTCTGAAGTTTTTGGCCTATTCAAAGTCTTTAAGGCTTTGGTTGAAAACCAATCTGGAAGGAAACTCAAGGCCCTCAGATCTGACAATGGTGGTGAGTATGTCAAGTCTGAGTTTATTAATTATTGTGCAGATGTAGGTATTTAGATGCAGCATTCTATCCCTTACACACCACAGCAAAATGGTGTTGCTGAGAGGAAGAACAGATCACTGAAGGAGATGGCAACATGCATGATGGAGGCCAAAACTTTGCCACCAAAGTACTCGGCCGAAGCTATCAACTGTGCAGCCTATATTCAGAATAGGGTGCCTCACAAAAAACTTGATGGCATGACTCCCTTTGAATAATGGAGTGGGCACAAGCCAGATGTGACCCATTTCAGTATTTTTGGCTCAAAGGCTTGGGCTAGAATCCCGACAGAGAAGAGGAAGGATTTGCAGCCCCAAATCCAAGAGTGTCTTTTTGTTGGATACTCTGAAAATTCAAAAGGGTACAATTTGATAAATTTGAGCACAAATAAATCCTTCATCGAAAGGTGTGTTCAGTTTGAAGAAGAACCCCTTGCAGCAGTGGAAGTTGGTGAAGCCTCTTCACCACTTGAACCTCAAGAAGTAAGTAAAGAGTTTGTTGAACATGCTGATTCTGATTTTTCTGATGGAGATGAGTTTATTGTAGACCCTAATAGACCCACAAGGCCAAAATGGGCAGCCAAGACACTACATGCAGGAAGTGAGCTAGCTGGGGATCCCAATGACCCAAGGAGGACTAGATCTCAATTTGAGAATGGTCTGTGCATGAAGGATCCTATGTTTGCTGAAAAATGATATTTGATGGTGGAGTTTGATCCTCAAACATATGAAGAAGCAGCAGGAGATCCAAGATGGCAAAAATCCATGAAGGAGGAGTTCATCTCACTCCAGAAGAGCAACACATGGGAGCTAGTGGATCTTCCCCCAGGGAGAAAACTAGTACAGTGTAAGTGGGTCTATAAGACCAAATTTGCTGCTGATGTTTCACCACTAAAGTACAAGGCCATATTGGTAGCCAAGGGCTACTCACAGGTTCATGGCATAGATTACAATGAGACTTTTTCCCCAATGGCAAAAATGGATTCCATCAGGCTAGCCTTAGCCATTGCAGCCTTAAGGCAATGGGAGGTACATCACATGGATGTAAAATGTGCCTTCCTGAATGGAGATCTCACTGAGTAGATATATATGCAGCAGCCTCAAGGTTTTTCTACTAACCCTTCTCTTGTGTGTAGGTTGAGAAAGTCATTGTATGGACTAAAGCAAGCCCCCAGGGCTTGGTATGCTAAGATTGATAGCTTCTTGCTATCACTGAATTTTGTTCGGTGCAAATCAGATCCAAATGTCTATTTGAAGTTAGTTAATGTTTCATTAATGATCATTTTGTTATATGTTGATGACCTCCTCATTATAGGAAGCTCACAGGTTGAGATTGCTTCCTTAAAAGGAGCTATGAACCAAGCCTTCTCCATAACAGATTTGGGGCTCTTAAGTCAATTTTTGGGGCTTGAGATTGCTCAAAAAAAAGCTAGAATCAAGGTGCACCATTCCAAATATGCCTTGGACTTGCTGAACAAATTCAGAATGAAGGATTGCAAAGCAAGCAAAACTCCTTTCCTTTCAGGAGTGAAGCTGGAAGAAGCTGATTCTTCACCGATGGTAAACAATACACTGTATAGGAAATTGATTGGATGTTTGTTGTCTCTGACACATACTAGACCTGATATTTGTTATGCAGTAAGTGTGGCTTCTAGATTCATGGATCAGCCTCAAGAGATCCATTGGAAAGCAGCCAAAAGGATCCTTAACTTTGTTCAGGGAACAAGGACACATGGGATCTTCTATAAAGCAAAATTTGATCTTGAGTTGATTGGATTTACTGACAGTGATTGGGAAGGTGATAGCATAGACAGAAAGTCCACTTCAGGATATGTGTTCATGCTTGCAGAAGGGCCAATCAGCTGGTCAAGCAAGAAACAGAGTGCCATTGCACTCTCATCTACAGAAGCAGAGTACATAGGAGTTGTTAATGCAGCAACTCAATGTTTATGGTTGCAAGGTTTACTTGGAGAGTGTGGTTTCGAACCAGAGTACTCAACTACCATCTATTGTGATAACCAGAGTACCATTCAAATATGCAAAGATCCAGTTCAGAAGCAGAGAACCAGACACATTGAGATCCATATGCACTACATCAGAGAACTTGTGCATGATGGCACCATTCACCTACTCTTCTGTTCATCTTCAGAAAAATTAGCTGATATCTTCACCAAAGAATTATGTGAGAATACCTTCAGCAATCTCAAATCACTGCTGGGGATTGCTGATCATGCTGTGAAAGCATGAGTGAAGACAAGATTCTACAATTTTGTTTTACAGTCCATGTTTAAGGGAGGATTTTCCCAAGTTGGTTTTGCCTCTTTCCTTGTTTAAATGGACATGTAGTATGTAAAGGGTGACTAAGCCTTGTTTCTAGGCCCTATAATTTTCTGATATATTACTCATAAGTCAGGCTTAAGGGGGGGTGTTAGAATAATCAACCCATAGTTCACCCACTTAGACATTAATTTCTTTATTTTTGTCTTATTTGCCTAGTTCATGTGTCCCACCTTGTGCAAGTTGTCATTTGCCTATCTATAATGGTCAAACTTTCCTTATTTGACTCATGTAGCACATGGGAGAGCTAAAGGAATCAATTCTACTTTATTCCTGGCCTCCTAGGCGCCCTTCTGTTTTTCTGCTTTATTGCCTGCTTTTTCAGTGTTTTAAGGCAAAAGGAAAAGCTAGACTAGGTGAGGTTGACTAGTTTTTTGTCCTACACATCCTCCTCTCTTTTCTCCATGCAAAAGCATGTATGAGATACCATTCCACCACTATTTAGCTTGCCTAATCCTTTTTTCCAATTCGTGAGCTCCATGACAGATTTGGGATCAGCTTTTTACACCTATGGGGGATTTGCTTATTTTTAGTAAGCCTGCTTTATGCTAGATTTGAATTGATCCTCATGCATTAGAATCCATGATGTATGTTATTTATTCAGCAACCTATGTTATTACAGGGTTGGATATTGTACACTGATTTAATACAGTTTAGTGTTCAGCTCCAATTTTCAGTCTCTTTGTAGTGATTTTGCATGATCAATTGTTAATTGTTGTGAGTAAAATTAATCTATCACCTGGTTCAATTTCCACACGTTGCTCTATCAACAAAATGTTCATCCCTAAACGACAAAAATATGGCCAAAATCTGTTAGGAAAAAAATTGTTTCCATGTAAAACCATGGAACAGTTGTGATGAACTATTGTCTCTCTATCGACAAATTATGGAATTTGAACAGAAATTTATTCCACGCAAAACCGTGGAAAACCAATCTCTATCGATGAAATATGCAAGTTGAAAAATATTTGTTCCACAAAACTGTGTCACTATACCGATGGTATTCATGGAAATCCACTTGAGGTTTCGATGGTTTTGCAATAGCTGCGACGAAAGTTCGTTGATATTGAGACAAAACCTGGAGGTTTCAAAAAAATTTAAAAAACCGTGGAAAGGCACCTTCCTTTCCACGGTTTTGGATCTTCAATAAGTGCTTGTGATTGATGTGCAGTCTCATGGAGTTTTTGTGTCTATATTGGACAAGCAAATCCATAGATACACTTCAAGAATTGGCAGTCAATAAATCAATACCTTGGATAATGTATCCCATTCGATTATTTCTAGTGGCATGATTATATGCCTAGATTAAATTTTGTAAGCACTTATTCAAAACATAACATCTATTATATATTGGTCTGACGTACACATTTCCATGTCAGTTTCTAATTACTTGCAATATTTCCATACTTATTCATCACAGCCAAATAAGGTCCTTACAGAATGGTCTTATTCACACCCTCTGTGCATATGAAAATTGTATGGTTTCATCTGGGTCCAATGTGCATCCTATGAACTTCCAAATTTTTTATCAGGCAGATAGAAAGGTGATAGAAAATAACAACGACATAAATTTCTTTTTTTCGTTGTTATTTTTTATCACCTTTATATACCTCTGTTTCAACCCTATTAAGAAGCAAAACCGTGAACATGAATTTGTTCTCCTCAGGTTCAAGCTTGGGTTTCTTCTTAGGAAGCACTCCAAGGTAGCCCTCATTGTTTCTTCCTTTCCTCCTGGTAGAAGATTCTTCCATCTTGGACACAAGAAATGGAAAACCGCAGAGGGAATAATGTGTTCTTCTATCGCAACGCTTGCCTACACTTAGAATTTGCAAGAATTGATGCATGCAACGGGATTTTGTTAGTTTATACAGAGACTGCTATGGCTGGGGTTGATGTCTCACTAATTAATCAAAGCAATTATGCATGTACAACTCAATACAAGCTCTGGCGTTCCACAATTGCTACGAAGCTCCACTTAGTAGCCTCAAAACCACTCTGAGCAAACAAAAACAATTTGCTATAGAACATTCGGGCTTCAAACTCTAATAATCCAAGTTCAGGAGGTTCTATCAAGCTTGTATGTGACCGAACACTAGGATATGTAGTGCACCCACAAAGGCAATTGCAATTGATATTGAGCAAATTCTCCTTAGAGAGGGTATTATGAGAGACTGAGACTATCAGGTTATGTCCACTTTTGCTGAAATATCCAAGGATGCTATTTATTCATCAATTTATTTGCAAAAAGAGGACAAACCATGCACCACTATCATTAGAACTACTTAGTGCAAAAGAACCTCATGATAGCGGGTAACCAAGGGAAAGCTACAAATATCAAACTTTAGTAGTTAAACATAGGGAAAACCTGTCCAAAATGTGAACACAGTGCACTAAAAAATAGGTGAACATAACACTAGTACTTTTTACTACACTGCTCCTAAGAATGAAATGGAAAAATGAGGTAGGAACTCTAAAACCTAGGGAAAAGCAGGGAATGGTACAACAAGAACACAACAAAGGCATATAAGTCTGATATTTTTATGTTTCTATACAAACATTGGATATGAAGCATGATGGAGAGGTTAGAAATGAAAATATCAAAGTTATATTATACGATAGGTACAAGCAAGTCATATAAAGTATTAATGCCTAGGGAGAATGTAGGCAATGCAAGAACCCTTACCTTATCAATCGCCTTTTTCCAGGCCCATTGGCCCATATCGCTTGCAAAGAGTTGTCCTGATAAACGGAAAACCACTGTGTTGGCTGGCAATTAAATTTATAAATTAAATAAATAATCCATTCCTAGACCTATACACAAGTGGTCATTTTGCTAGGCATGGAAAATATCAAAATACTCTATGAAATAAAAAATGGGCATACAATTAAATCAACTAATGTTGTCTGGAAAGTGTGTTCTTGGGATAATTCCACCAAGATATGTGGTTCTGGAGTCACATTCCACATGTCCTACGAAGGAAATCAACAATCAATCTATCCAACACACTTTTTCCACCAGAATATCAACTCGCATTTAAATGCTATATTACAATACCGTTGCCTCATTGATGTGGAAAATTGTGTTTGTATTCGATAAGATTTATTTAACCATTGTATTAAAATGAAAACAACACACAAATTTTAAAGTTTAAGATAGAAATATATTAAATACACATATAAATAGGTTTTTACTGGAAATTTGTGGAAACTGTTAATACCACCATCCTGTCAAACAATATAAAACAAAAAATAGAGGAAAGAGTCATGTTGTCTTACTATATGAATAAAATGTCATTAAATACTCCAGATAAATCTTTGTTATCTATGAAATGTTAACTTTCCAGTAAATAATAGCCTGCATGGGTGTGGCTCATTGGCGGTTTAGTTGTTATGAAGTCACTTGTTGTAAATTAGAGGTCATGAGATCAAATCCCACCTAGGTTTACCTGTGTCCCATGTCTTGCGAAGGGTGTGGGGTACCTATGGGTATAGTGATAGCGGGAATGGGGCTCCAGTTGCCTATTCCCCTAGTTAATAAAAGAAAAAACTTTCCAGCAAATAATATTTACATATGGAAATATTTGTTCTAACAAAATGCACTTTGAGGAGCTCATGGAATGCTTTTGTACTGCACATATTAATACATTTTTTTTTACTTATAAAAAAAACTAAAGAAACAGTCTAGGGGAGGAAGTTCAGGGATGAACCTGCAAAGCTACAAGCATGGGATTGTTGTGAGAATCATTGCATATGATGTTTCCATCATTATTCGTTCTCCCATTGCATCTTCCACATAGACTTGGGGACCGTAGTGGATCTTTATTGACCCCTTTTCTAGTATCTATTTCTCATCTTTTCTCCTAACAGTCCTTACAAACTCGATGATCGACATCTTTTCAACGACATCCTCCAACTTCAAAGTCAAATTCAAATGATTAAGAAGCAAAACCTTGAACATGAATTTGTTCTCCTCAGGTTCAGGCTTGGGTTTCTTCTTAGGAAGCACTCCAAGGTAGCCCTCATTGCTACTTCTTTTTCTCCTGGTAGAATATTCTACCATCTTGGACATAATAAACAACAAACTGTAGAGGGAATATTATGTTCTTTTATCGCAATGCTTTCCTACACTTAGAATTTGCAAGAATTGATGCATGCAATGAGATTTTGTTAGTTTATACAGAGAATGATATGGATGGGGTCGATGTATCACTAATTACTCAAATGAATTATGCATGTACAACTCAAGACAAGCTTTGGCACTCCACAATTGCTACAAAGCTTCGCTCAGTAGCCTCAAAACCACTCTGAGAAAACAAAAACAATTTGCTATAAAACATTCAGGCTTCAAACTCCAAAAAGTTTCCATTATCAAAGAAAAACTAACAACCGTGCTCAGGGTTTAATTGAATTGCAGCACATCTAGATGGCACTAATGACGTCTGATATGCCACCAATGCTGGAGGAGCCAATATCAAAACCTACGTCACTGAAATATAGCCCAATCAATAATCAAATAAATAATATTAAAATAATTCTATTTAATATAAAATTTTAGGGGAGGAAGTTCAGGAATGAACCCGCAGAGCTACGAGCATGGGCTTGTTGTGAGAATCATCGCATATGATGTTTGCATTTGTATTTGTTCTCCCATTGCATCTTCCACATAGACTTGGGGACTGCAGTGGATCTTTCTTGGCCCCTTTTCTATTATTTATTTCTCAGCTTTTATCCTAACAGTCCTTACAAACTCGACGACCGACATCTTTTCAACGACATCCTCCAACTACAGAGTCAAATTCAAACCATTAAGAAGAAAAACCCTGAACATGAATTTGTTCTCCTTAGGTTTAGGCTTGGGTTTCTTCTTAGGAAGCACTCCAAGGTAGCCCTCATTGCTACTTCTTTTCCTCCTGGTAGAATATCCTGCCATCTTGGACACAAGAAACGACAAATCGCAGAGGGAATATTGTGTTCTTTTATTGCAATGCTTGCGTTCACTTAGAATTTGCAAGAATTGATGCATGCAACGGGATTTCGTTAGTTTATATAGAGAATGATATGGCTAGGGTCGATGTCTCACTAATTACTCAAAGCAATTATGCATGCACAACTCAAGACAAGCTTTGGCATTACACAATTGCTACAAAGCTCCACTCAGTAGCCTCAAAACCACTCTGATAAAACAAAAATAGTTTGCTAGAGAACATTTAGACTTCAAACTCCAAAAAGTTTCCATTATCAAAGAAAAACTAACAACTATGCTCAGGGTTTAATTGAATTACGGTACATCCAGTTGACACGTATGACGTATGATATGCTGCCAACGCTAGAGGAGCCAATATCAAAACCTACGTCAATGAAATATAGCCCAATCAACAATCAAATAAATAATATTAAAATAATTCTATTTAATATAATTTTTAAAAACTTTAAAAAACTTTATAACCATGAAAAATTAAACAATGTACGGTTGGTTGGATTAATAGACATAACCCATCCATATATATCACCGCTTGCAGTGACATAACAAGGGTTAAGAGCAACAAAGCCAAATTTAAGAAACATGCACACTATTAAAATTTTCAATGACAAGCATCCAATATAATAGAAAAAGGTCTTACCCGGTTATAATTTATTATCAAGAGACAATTGAAGATGATATCCATTGACCAAGCATCAAGTAACAAAGACATCCAATCCGTTGGAGACATTTACCACCATACACACTCATTTTGGTCAATTTGGCCTAGTTAAACCACTATCCTAAGTTTTATTGACTTAATTGACATCAGAGGAGCACTGTATGACATCAACATGAGCACACCCATGCCTATCTTCAGTCAAGGAGGCTAACTTAGACTTCTCCTACATTCAGGGAGGCTAACTGGAGCACTCTGGAGTGATCTGAGTGTCATAAATGACCCATATTGCTAACTGATGGTTACAATCAGTTAAATAGAGCAGTGAAGGTGCCTCCTTTCATTAAATTGATTATTTAATGATTATTTAATGAACTAGAGTCAACAGGGGCGCCTCCAACCACTTTTGATGGTCAATTACACTTCAATTAACCTCATCGGGGTTCATTGGAGTCATTGATGCACTACCACTTGTTGGTTGGCTTACAATGACATGTGTCTGAGCTACTTTCAGTTGGAATCAGTCATTTATTGCACTTCGACTTCATTTAGGGCTCAGTTGAGTCAATTAGGGTTTTGATCAGTGGTTAACTTGAGTGTTGACTCTGACTTACATTTAGTTAAGCTAGACTCACTCATTCAATTCGAATGACCTCCTTGGAAATTCGAATTGTCTTGGAATTCATGCTTTTGGCATGATCATTGTATTGTATTATTCATTATTCATTTGATTATACAGAGCTGCTACTTCCATTGCAACACCACTTTGCCAATTTTATGATTATCTGTCCATATTCTTTATGAGACCGTGTTTTCAGTTCCTATACCACTGTGAAAAATTAATATGGTATCAGAGCACATGGCAGGACAAATCTCATATCTCTCAAAAACAAGGTTTTTGACAGATCTTGCATGAAACATTGAGCAATAGCTGAAAAATCCAGCACTGCACCAGAAGCCAAGGCTTACCACTTAATAACCCAAGTAAGGAAATTGTTGATCAAGCTTGCTTGATTGACTATGCTGGGTGTGATGAAAGCCTAAAATGTGCAGGCTATTCGACCTTATGGTGCCCCTTTTGTTGTGATTTTCATGTTTTTAACAGGTGAAAGAATTCACTCCAATAGATTCAGATGGCTTCTTCCGTAGAACTCTTGACTTCGTTCAATTTCCACTCATGGAAAGGTGACATGGAGATCCAAATACATGCTAGAGGACTCTATAGGGTCACTATGGAAACTGAAGAAGAGCCTACTTCTGTGACAAACAAAGCTAGATTCTTGAACAAGAAAGATGAAGCATTCAGATTCTTATGCCTCTCTATTTCCTGGGATTTTCTTTTCCATCTTTCGGGATTGAAGACTCTAAAGGAAATCTGGGACAAATTGGAAACCTTGTATGGAAAACAAGATGATTTGAGAGTATACCATCTTGAGAATGAGTTGATTTCTCTCTAGCCTTCCAATTTCTAGACCTTGAATGACTTTTTCACAAATTTCAGGCACATTGTCTTACTATTGAAGCAATGCAAAGTGGAGAAGGAGGATGATCAACTCATCCTCGCCATACTCTCCAAACTTGGAGCTGATTATTTATTTTTCTTCTCTACATTCCGTGTGAGGAAGCTCACAACCCCTAGATGGAAGATGCCTTCATTGAGTCCCTAACAAGTGAACATGATAAGCTTGTCCAGATGAGGATCATCATATCCTCCCATGATCAATCCCTCCATGTCTTGGGGCCCAAATATCTGAAGGGTAAAGGAAAGTAGCAGAAGAACCAAAAAACCAAATTCGAAGCTCCTAAGCATAAAGTTGAAAACTAGCAGCATGATGAGTCTTCCGGCTCAAAGAAGAACAAAGGAAAAGGGAATCATGGAAATGAAAAAGTCAAGTGTTCATACTGCAGGAAGGGATTCTACCTTGAACATGCCTGCATGAAGAAGAAACTTGATGAAGCTACCTCTCTCCTTGAGATAAATCACATCAATCTTCTGGAAAGCTTTCGGAGGAGAGATCAACAAGATCGGGAACCACATCGTGAAAGAGGTCATGCCCTCATGGAAAGAACTTCGAAGTCCAAAGCACTCTTGCTATATTCTAGAGCTTCAAACCACATGATGGCTGAAAGAGACTTCTTCTCATCTTTAGAGACTGAAAAATCCATCCCCATCCACATGGGAGATGACTCCACCATCATTTCATAAGGACCAGGTACTGTTGATCTTTAGAATGGCTATTTTTCAAATGTTTTGTATGTACCATCTCTAGAATCAAATATCCTTAGTGTCTATCAAATGACACATACAGGAGTACCCAAGAGAGTATCCTCCAGTCTGAATGATGTAGATATCATGAAAATTGCATCCGAGAAACTTGTTACAAAAGGCCTTGCAAACCATCATGCAAAAGCCTATGAGTTTTCCCATATTGTGGCGGATGCAAAGCCCACCACACTGCTGACTCATGGAAATGAAGTTAGTAGACTGTGGCATGAGAGGTTCAGCCATCTCAACTTCAAATACTTGCAGAAATTATAGAAAAAATCCATGGTTGAAGGCCTCCCGGTCATCAAGGCAACCACTAGAATTTGCAAGGGCTGTGTTGTTGGAAAGCATCCTGAGCACAAGTTCGATCGGGTGAAGGCAAGCTGAGCTACATGCATCTTGGGACTGATACAGTTTGATATTAGCGGTCCCATGCCTATCACATCCATGAATGGATCAAGGCATGTTCTGAATTTTATTGATGATTTTTCCAGGTACACATGGGTCTTCTTTATCAAAAAGAAGTCTGAAGTTTGTGAAAAATTCATAGAATTAAAGGCCTTGCTTGAGAATACATCTGGCCAAAAGATCAAGACCTTGAGATATGATAATGGTGGGGAGTATGTCAGTAATTAGTTTCTGCACATATTCTCCCAAAGTGGTATTCAGGTCCAACATTCAATTCCCTACACTCCCCAGCAGAACGGTGTAGTGGAAAGGAAGAATCGGTCTCTCAAGGAGATGACCACCTGTATGTTGGAATCAAAGAAGTTGGCTGCAAATTTGTGGGCTGAAGCCATGCATGCTATAGAATACATTTAGAACATGGTTCCACACTCATCCATGAAAGGTAATACCCCTTTCAAAGCATACTTCGGACACAAGTCGGATGTGTTGAACCTGCGGGTGTTTGGGTCCACTGCATGGGCCCAAATTCCACTTGATAAAAGGAGGGATTTGCAACCACAAAGCATAGAATGTCTATTTATTGGGTATCCTAATGAATAAAATTTTTTCAAGCTTCTGGATATCAAAACTAAATAGATCATCATCGAAAGGAGTGTCAAGTTCGATGAACCTCTTCAAGAGGTGGAACTAGTGAAGGAGAAAACTACTGAATTTCCTTCCTATTCTACTGAATATTTGGATGATGAAATTGTGGGTGATGACCCTGATTTGGATCCTCTTATTTATGATATCAGTGTACATAAAAAATCAGATGCTTAATTAGAACCTGAAGTACAAAATCATCTCCCAACATGGGCCCGACAGACACTCTCCTCCGTAGGAGATAACATTGGAAATCCGGATGATCCAAGGAGAACCCTGTCTGATTTCCAAAGAGCAGGTATTGTGCTCTCTTGTCCTGATTATTTGATGTTTGAATATTTTTATTTGATGATAATTTTAGACCCAAATTCCTACTACCATGCTTGGAAGGATCCGATATGGCAAGTTTCCATGGATGAAGAGATGAATTCTCTTCAGAAAAGCACTACTTAGGAGCTAGTTTCTCTTCTTCCGGGAAGGAAATTGGTTCAATGAAAGTGGGTGTTTCAGAATAAGGTTTCTATAGATGGAAGAAACTATAAATATAAGGCAATTCTTCTGGCAAAATTTTTCTCCCAGGTCCAAGGTGTGGACTACCATGAGACTTTTGCACTGGTTGCAAAAATGGACTCCATCCGCCTAGTTTTGGAAATTTCAGCATCTAAGCACTGGGAAGTGCATCATATTTATGTTAAGTCAGCCTTTATGCATGGAGATATTCATGAGTAGATATACATGAAGCATCCTGAGGGCTACATCTCTGATCCATATTTGGTTTGCAAGCTAAAGAAGTCACTATACGGGTTAAAACAGGCCCCAAGAGAGTGGTATTCCAAGATGGATGCCTTCCTTCTCTCACAAAACTTCCAAAGGTGTAGATCAGATCTAAATGTGTATATACAGAAGTATGATGGTCATTTGATTATTTTTTTTTTATATGTTGATGACTTACTGATCATAGGTATCACATTTGCTTCTATTTCAGTCATCAAAACTGCTCTCCACAATGCATTTGAAATGAGCGATTTGGGGCTCTTAAAACAATTTTTGGGGATCGAAATTGAGCAAAATTATGATGGGATAGTGGTCACTCAATACAAATAAATATCAGACTTGTTATTCAATTTTAACATGAATGAATGTAGGCCTGCACCATTCCCTTTCCTTTCAGGTATCAACCTTGAAGAAGGAAAAAGCACACCTCCCATGGACTGCACTATTTATCGAATGCTGATTGGTAGCTTATTGTACTTGACACATTCTCAGCCTGATATATGTTATGCCATGAATACTGTATCAATATACATGTAGAATCCCCATGATATTCATTGGAAGGTAGCCAAGAGGATCCTCCAGTACATTCAGGGAACCAAGACCTACGACATTCACTATGCTGCAGACTCCAAGCTAGAGCTGGTTGGATACATAGATTCCGATTCAGTGGGTGATTCTATTGATCAGAATTCAACTTCTAGATATGTCTTCATGTTTGGTGGTGGCCTCATTTGATGGTCTAGCAAAAAGTAGGCCGCCATAGCATTGTCTTCAGCAGAGGCCAAGTATCGAGGAGCGATGAATGCTTGCATCCAAGATGTTTGTTTGCAAGGAATTATTTCAAAGTTTGATCTTGGTAGTACTTTGTCCACTGTCCTATTTTGTGACAATCAAAGTGCTATTAAGATATCCACAGATCCATTTACTAGGCAAAGGACCAAGCATGTAGAGATACACATGCACTATATGAGGGAGCTAGTGCATGACAGGACCATCATTCTGCAATACTTCCCGACTGATGAGCAGATTGTAGACATCTTCACCAGGAGATTTTCAGAAAAGAAGTTCACTTACCTCCGTTCACTGTTGGGGGTGAGTTCATCAGGGTGATCCAACTACTTTCAGTGTTCAGCTTGAGGGGGGGTTTTTCCCATTGGGTTTTCCCTCTTTTCCTCACTTAGTTTGTTTTTTGAGCATTGTTTGAGTTTCAATATTGTACAGGGTGACCTATGGCCTTAGTTTCCAGGGACCTAGCATTCTTATGCACTTTATGTTTTCTAATCCTCCCAAGTATAGCTTAAGGGGGGGTGTTGGAGACATTTACCACCATACACACTCATTTTGGTCAATTTGGCCTAGTTAAACCACTATCCTAAGTTTTATTGACTTAATTGACATCATAGGAGCACTGTATGACATTAGTATGAGCACACCCACGCCTACCTTCAGTGGATGAGTCTAACTTAGCTTTCTTTTACATTCGGGGAGGCTAACTGGAGCACTCCGGGGGTGATTTGAGTGTCATAAATGCCCCATATTGCTAACTGATGGTTACAATCAGTTAAACAGAGTAGTGAAGGTGGATCCTTTCATTAAATTGATTATTTAATGAACTGGAGTCAACAGGGGTGCCTCCAACCACTTCTGATGGTCAGTTACACTTCAGTTAACCTCGTTGGCGTTCATTGGAGTCATTGATGCACTACCACTTGTTGGTTGGCTTGCAGTGACATGTGTCTGAGCTACTTTTAGTTAGTCTCAGTCATTTATTGCACTTTGACTTCAGTTAGGTCTCAGTTGAGTCAATTAGGGTTTTTATTAGTGGTTAACTTGAGTGTTGACTGTGGCTTACATTCAGTTAAGCTACACTCACTCATTCAATTCAAATGACTTCCTTGGGAATTTGATTTGTCTTGGCATTCATGATTCTGACATGATCATTGTATTGTATTATTCATTATTCATTTGTTTATCCAGAGCTGCTACTTCCATTGTAGCACCATTTTGCCAATTTTATGATTATCTGTCTGTATTCTTTGTGAGACTGTGTTTTTAGTTCCTAGACCACTGTAACAGATTAATACAATCAACCATCCATAAGCATCAATAGGAGTACTAAAAAACAATATAAGAATTTTCTTCACAACTTCTGCTTGTTTTTTACCACAATTAGATATTTCAGTGGGTTGTTATGAAGGCATTTATATTAGTAAGCCACTGCATTTGAGATGTATGAATTTGTAGGCATATTTGTGTATGCTAACCTGTTATGGTTTAGTTGATAGAAGAGGAGGAGGTGGAGCTTATGGAAAATGAAAAAAATAAGGATGGTGGAAAAAAACCCAATCCTTTTGCAGATGCAACTATCAATAATGCTGTAAATGGTCATGTTGCCCATACTGTATCTACATCTCCTGTAGTCGATCACTCATAAGCAGAACTCACTAAGGTTGGTTTCTCTCTGAACATTTATTTTTGGAATATAATATTCCTTGGTAATCTCTATATTCTTCCTATTACTGCACATTGCCCTTTACAATGAGTATTTCCTTACTTCCAATTTGACATTTAATATTAGCTTTGAAAAAGGGTTTATTGAATTCTAGTCAAATAATGGCTAGGGAAGTTGACAGCAGTGCAACAAATTTTATTGCAATGAAGTTAAATCAATTCCATTTACGGTTGTGGACCTAAGTTACATGATAAGGGGAAACATGTATGTGTTTCCAAAACTGAAACACACTGGAAACATAACCACTCATTTATAAATATCACATTATATTGGAACTTTGAAAGAAAGGACAAACAACTATATCTTCTACACAATTGTATTAGTGACCAGTGCCTTTCAATCAATCACTTCTATGAATGAAGAATAAATACTAAGTTGATTTAGTGCTTATAGATGCAAATGTAGATGATATAAAGTCAATGGATTCAAATCAAGATATATGGAATTAGTAGCAAGGTCATCCAGTAGCACTTTAGAATACATGAGATCATTAGTCGTGTAACCATATACAATTCAATTACAGTATTTAACCAACCAATAACCTTCCATTCAAGTATGAGGACTCATATAAATATAGCACCAATAATATAGTATGACAGTTCTAATTATGACAATTTTATAGCAGCAGTGAAGGTTACCAATGTAAGGTGTATACGAGTTTTAGTTTTGCATTCAATGTAAACAACGCCGCTCCAAACCTTGAACACTATTCTTAGGAATATAGGACAACCACCAAATGTATGTCCCATACTTGTAGCTATGCAAATAATTTAAATTTTCAGACTTTATTTACCTCTCTTAAACAATATCACCATCCAACTAATAGTTAACCTTTGATTCAGTTCGGTGTTTACTGTGGTTACAGGTAGGGACGATTGTAAAAGTTTGACAGTTTGCAATTTATTGTAGACTGTAGGCAGTAGGTGGAAGTGTGCTGATATAGGGATGTTATAGACTTGTTTTCGAAATGGTTGCTGAAATGGTAACAACAAACATAGATTCCTCTCAAATAGAATACCTGGTGGCATTTTAAAGAAAAAACACGGCATGGAGTTATCTTGGCACCTAAGAGAATTGGGTTTTCGAGTCCACAGATCACCATGTATTGTATTATAATTAACACAATATCCATTTACATATCCTATTAAAAACATTCACAGTCTAGCTTTGAACTGTGAATTCATGGGAATTTTGACATGATGTCCAAAATGAATGAACAAAACTAGAAACAAACCCATATTTTGCAGACATGCCAACTAGATAAATACCCACAAAATCATATGAATCAAATCCATATTTTATGGTGAGGATATGAAGTTGCTTACCCTGATCATAAGCTGTGATTTTTGCACAAATCAGAAGCACCATCGAGAAAGTAAAATCATTTGGCCTCATCCCAATCATCAACTCTTGCCAACGCATCTTGAGAGCCTCTTCATCTTTCCCATTCAGAGCATACCCTGCAATCATGTAGCTCCACAAAACCACCACATTCCATTCAGGCATATTGTAAAAATATCTCACAACAAGCAAACACAGGCATGGAAACATTAAAATATCTCATTCCCTTCCTCCTTTTCCTTGATAACTGTTGTTTTTATGTCTCACATTGAATTTCCCAAGTTCACCTAGACAGCTCATGCTTCATGCTTGAAAGGATATTTGAGCCATTTAATCTACACCACATCCACAACAACGAAAAAAACCATGAATAAAATAAAAACACAATAAGTAATCAAGAAAAACATAGAAGGAAACAAACCTGAAGGTCTAAACATTGCTGCCATTCTGGAGGTGGGGTAGGTGGTTCTAGAAGAATGGGATCATGTGTAAAGGGAGTGGATGATGCACTAATAGGAAAAGTCCTTCAACCAACCTTCCTTTAAAAAAACATCATAACCTGTTCCAGATCCTTCAGTGAAAGTTCGAAATCGAAAACCCCCAAACGGGAGCCAGAGCAGATCCTGCACGGGTCCCTGGTTTTGAATGCTAATGACTACTGCATAGGTGTTTTTGAATTCTACTTTTTTTGTTTGATTATTTGCATATTTTATATTTTGTGTTTTGTTTTGTTTTTTTATTTTGCATATTTTCTTTTGTTTAGTTGGTTTTTTTATTTGCAAATTTTATATTTTGTTGCATTTTAAATTAATTATAGGTAAACAACTCTATGTTTTTAATTTAGTGTAGTTTAATTTAATTTAATTTAATTTAACTAGGATTTTGTCATAATTTGTATTGGTTTCATTACTTATAGTGATATCCTATACATAAGTCCCTTCAAGGACGAAGATGATGATGATGATGATGATGACGACGATGAAGACGGTGAAGATGATGGTGATGACAACAACAAATACAATGATCATCATCATCATTATCCTCGTCATCATCCTTGTCATCATCATCACCATCATCTTCTTCATCTTCATCGATATCATCATCATCATCTTCATAACCATCATCATTGTCATCATCATCATCATCATCTTCCTTATCTTCATCATCGACATAATCATCATCTTCGTCATCACTTAACATCTTCACTATCACCATCATCATCTTGATCATCATGATCATATTCATTGTCATCACCATCAACATATTCATCTTCATCATTAACATCATCATCATCCAATTCATTAGCATCTCCATTATCATGATCATGATCATCATCTTCATCATCAACATCATCGTCATCCAATTCATTAGCATCTCCATTATCATGATCACGATCATGATCATCATTTTTATTATCATTGTCATCATCATCATCATCATCATCATATTCGTCATCATCATTTTTTTCTTCATCATGGAATTTTTAGGGGGAGCTCAGTGAATGAAGACGTCTACATGATAGGGGAGCAGCAAGTTGAGTGAAAAAATAAGGATTGCTCCTAAAACCCATTCCAAGGACTAATCTGACAATTCAATATGATTCGAGGAAGTAGTAAAAAAAAATACAACTTTTTGGGCCCTATGAACCCTCCTGTTCTTAGATTTGTGCACATGAAGAATCAAGACTTATGGACCTAGTCCGGTGTATTAAAAGAGGAAGATCCAAACTGAGCAGTTTGGCAGTTCCATAAAGTGAATTCTTTATAGGAGTGAATAATCACTCGTAACCATTCTATTATAATGTGGTGAAGCTCATAAAAATTTAGTGAATACCAAGGTAAATATATTGTCATCACATCTTCATCATCATCATCATCATCACCGTCACCATCATCATCATCTTCATCATCATCATCATCATCATCATCATCATCTTCCTTATCCTAATCATCATCATGATAATCATGATCATCATCTTCATCATCCTCATCCTATACATAATCACCATCCTTATCATCCTCATCCTCATCATCATTGTCCTCATCCTCTCCCTCATCATCATAATCATCGTTGAACAAAAGAGACGCCATCGAGCAGAATCAATCCTTCATTCAAAGGTCCTTCCAAATTCCAATGGCTTATTTTATCAATGACCTAACGACCGACTTTTTCACCGACCTGACAGAGTTGTCCCTTATCTAAGTTCAATAAACTATATTCTCCATGGACCGGGAGAGTAGAGACCGCTTTATATATATATGGAATTTCATTAGCTAGAATAATAATAATGATGTATCTGCACATGTCTCTATATTTAGGGTGTTTGTTTTAATCACAACTTAGACTTCCTTATTATCTAGCTTAAAATTTTTAGGGTTTGGGTTTGGTCTTAGTTATATAGTCAACATTATCAATTTCCTAATTTTCTCTTGAAATGTGTTGTTAAAGATATATTAATAAATATTTATCCATTACTCAAATCAACTCATTGTCTTGATGATGAACCTTTATAAAGGTTCATAATGTCGACCTATCAAATGGAGTCTACAATTACCTTGGATACCACTCGTCAAACCTATCAACCCAAAATTTAAGAGAAGAGATTGTAAATATGTTTTTTGTCAAAATAACATTTTTGAATCTGTAAGGTTCACAAAGATATTATAGTATATAATAGTCCTTGTTTTTTGTCTAACTTTTTCACATAAATATAAGATGAAAATTTGAAAAGATAAGAGAGGAATCCCTCTCAAACTTCTTCTCGTGTGAGATCCAAATACTAGTAAGATCCACATTGAAGTTTGAAGGATATTTTTTTCAATGTGTTTGAATAATAATTATATGCACCGAGTTTTGAATAGAAATGAGAATCCCTATCAATCCCTCTCATTTTAAATCTAGATGTTAGTAGACTCAATACTAAAGTTTGAAAGATAAATTTTCAAGTCTTCTAATACTTAGGTTTATTATGGTGAAGACGATGCTTAGGGATTAAGTGGAGTTTGAAATTGAATGGCTAGTTACTCATGAACTATGTCCATATGGACAAACATATCAATTATCTTTGTGATGGTATTTGTAACTTTTTTTTGCCATTAATGAAAATGTGGATCCTAAATAACTTATTTAGCTAGAAAGATAATAATAAAATGCTTTTAATAGCATGTAGAAAAGTTCATTTCAAAACAGGTAAGGTAAAATGTTGTGGAAAAGTTATTCTTCTGATTTTTTTACTTTTATTTTGTTTATTTAAACCATTGGTTATGGTAATGATCAAGTGGTCACAACAAGGATCAACAATTTTAAATCTCCCAGGGATGTACAATGTTAGAAGTACACTAGTTTTAGGTGGATACATTGGCACTAGACAAAGATCATCTTTTTAGTTTTTGTTATTAATGTTAGGGATTTGATGCCTGATATCTTTTGGCCTTGTAACATAGCAGTTCTAATAGTGGATCTCTTCTCAAAACAATTCTAGACAGAAATAAGCTTTAGTACCCCATGAAGGCTACTTTCACCCCTAATTTCATATTATGCATTCAGATAAGGTTGCAAGTAGTTCTCAACTACTCTAATCACTTTAGCATGATAGGAAACAAACATTCCCTTAAAAAAATAAATAGGCTAAATAACATGCAATACAAAAAACCAATACTCCTAATGGTTATGGCTATGTTCACATTAACAAAACAAGTGCATCAATCTCTTTCTAAATGGGTTTTTTCCCAATCTCATCTTCCATCACCGTTACATGTTCTTCATTCTCAACCTTTATTTTAGTCTCTCCTCCTCTATACTAACTCTTGAGTAATCCCCATAAAAAGAATCTGGAAGTGATAAATCATATGTACATGGTTTAACTCACTAATTCCATGTAAATGTTGAATCACTTGGGATTTCTTCTTATTGCCATTTTTTTCCTATACAATGTTTTTAATAAATAATGATTTTTTTTTAACACTTAAATTTTCAAATGAAAAGAATGATTTATTTTTAAATGTCAACATTGAAGGGTTCAATTTCTCACAGCCCTTCAAAGTAAAATGAGATCCGCCCTTCAAATTTGATCCCTAGCGACCAATGATCAAATTTGAAGGGTGGGTCTTAATTTCAATTGGAAGGGCATTTATTCTCTCAGCCCTTTAGAGATGAAGGGAAATATAAATAATTGTACCTTAATTGAAAAGTATAAATTAACCAAACCCTTTCATAGAAAAAAATGCAAAAAACAAATATTGTTCTTTTAGCACTTGTTGTGAAAGCATGCATGTATGTGATGGAGGGGCTTAAGTCAATTGAATCCTTGCAACTCATTGCATGTTTGAGTCTAACAATCCACCTTTTAAATTGAACTATGATACCAAAAGAAGTTTATTAATAGCTGATTTCAGAAATTTATAGGTGTGAGTAGTTAAGTGCTTGTGGCTCTAAAATTTGTTGTGTTTTGTACCAATCCACGATTCACTGAATCCATAGTCACAGGTAGGAATTTAAATTATTTAATGAAAACAATTAATATGTATAACCTCTATGTCGAGACCCTTTTCCATGCTGATGCTTGCCACTACCCTCTTTATTGTCTTAACAAAAGGCATGATAATGAGGAAGAAGACCTAAAATTATGGACTTCACCTTCAATGAATGCCTTGCAATCACATTGGTAAGGAGTGATAAGAAGATCGGAACAATCCAACTTGTCAAATATTAGTTGATAGTGTTAATTAAAGACTTATAAGGTAAATTTAATATAAGACTTACTTATAGTTCTCTCTTACTCTTAGCATCTTGACAATTTAATATTTTATGGTTGTCTTTGTGCCTTGACCCAACTCATATTATAAGGTGAGGATGCACAGACATAATAATCCTTAGTTATGACTATGAGATGAGGATTTAAAGAGAAGAGGATGTAAACACAAGTAATTTTTATAAGTATTTTGGTAGTGATGAGGACAAATGTCGTGAGAAACCACAAATGTTTGGAAGGACAAAGGGAGATAGCATCATGATCATGCCACTCATCAAATTGAAGACTATTCTTGAGCCAACAATTGTTTTTTTAATTTTATTAATAACCATTGTTTCTCCATATCGTGTTCCCAATGACACCTCTCTATAGCAATGCATAAATCAATTTATGCACAGTTTTTGATCCTAGCTACATGCCATTATTTGTATTTGCATGACATCGAGTGTTCTTTATAGTTGTCATGAGTCCATGATATTCATGCAAGAAATGAAGTCTTGTAGAGGAGGAATTTTCAAATCGACCTTTTGAATTTAATTTTGACAAAAAAAATTGGACATTGGTAGCGAGGTTCACATATAAGGTAGTAGGCACAAATTTTTGAGCTTGTTTCAGGCCTAGTAGTAGACTAGTAGTTGCTGACACATTGTCACACTTTAGATTACAGCCCCAAGTGACTTGGGATTCAGAGTCACATCTCGATGGCTAGTGCCTCGTAGTCATTAATGATTACTGGCCATCTTCAACAACTAAGCACCGAGTGCATGACATGAATGAGTAAGTGATTATAATTTATCATATTTACAATATTTTGAATGATGAGTTGAACTTTATAGAATAGGAATTTCAACATCTTGAGAAATTTATATGAATGGGTAATTTCAAATGTTGCTCTTCTTTTGAAATGTTGATATAAATTATACCCTTCTTTATTGGAAGGGTAAAATTCAAATTTAAATTTTTTTTGAAGGGCAATTTTAACTTTACACTTCTGGGAAGGGCTAGAATCCTTTGGAAGGGCTGTGAAGGGTTCAATTTTGAATGCTGATAGTGGGGGGAAACTATGGCTCCGTTCAACCTGGTAAAGGTGGTGTCCTGGTCAGGTCTAGTACAGAAAGGATTTCCTCACGTATGAGTTGACCAATAATCATATCCCTCGACGCCATTTGTGACACTCCTTAGGTGAAGATCATGTCCAAAGCATCACCGATTCACCAGCCTTCCCGACTCCAGATATCCGAGACATGGATTGCATAGAAAACAATGAGATATCATGATGCTTATATCTTTGAAGCGACGAACCTGGCCTCTACACGAAGCAAAGGGATGCGGCTAGCCAAAACCGTTTCGAACACCACCGTCAGCGTAAGTAAAAAAGGCAAAGAATGTCACGTCCAAACACTGCGATCCATGTGGACAATAATTCAAAATCAAAGGAGGCAGCATGATTGGATTCTTAGTAGAAAATAGATATCCCTACCCACGTGTCCACTTGTGTTGCCATTATGATGACCAATCATCTCTGTATCCATCTTCATATTCATCACCCTATATAAACACCACCTTCCTAGGTCAATTAAGATGCATAAGATGAATCAATAGTTAGAGACAATGCTTGAAGTGTTATTCTGCTAAAAGATTCTGAGAATCCTGAAAGAGTTGAAATGGCAATATGTTTTGAGAAGCTTGTCAGTCTCGGGGTGTTGATGGTTGGTGAGCTTATTCCATGCTCATCTGTCACCCTGTTTTTTCACACAAGGAAAGCGCCAACCATCAGGGCCTCTATGTGAAGCACTTTGAATGTTTCCAGATAGCTGTACCTCCAACTATGCGGTGCCTGGGTTTTCCTGTCCTGGGAGTGTCTCCCTAGAGACCTTGGAAGAAATCATGGCTTCCAAAGTCCTAGTACATGATGACCATCTTCAACGGAAACTAGTGGGAGCAAATGCTCATGCTGGGGTGGTGCATTAGAGGAAATTTCAACTCAAAATGGGCTTCCTAAGGAAAATTAATAAAAAAATAGTTAAAATAATAAAATAATATTTATTAATTTTGGAGGAAGAAAAGAAAAAACTACTTTTTTGTTCGTATTTTTGACATATCTCCCTATTTTTTTACTCAATTTTTTATCAGAAGAGCTCATTGGATGCGGAATTAAATTCTGCATCAAAGGCATACCCACTCGGCATACTTATGATGGGCCCTACTACCCCAAAAACAAGAAATACCTGAAAAAATGTGATGATGATGTCATCATCATGTTTTTTTAGGTATTTCTTGTTTTTGGGGTAGAGGGGCCCATCAAAAGTATGCTAAGTGGGTAGTCGTTGGATGCGAAATTTAATTCCACATCCAACAAGCTCTCCCGATCAAAATTTGAGTGAACACACAGGGAGATATGTAAAAAATATGAACAAAATAAATAGTTTTTTTTATGATACCTATCCTCAAATTTATATTAAAAAATTGTTTAAGAGGTGCTCCCTTTTTGAATTTTAAAGAATTTTGATTGGCTATTACATGATGACATGGAATTTGTATTATTTTTGGAAGGCCCATTTTAAATTGAAATTTCCTCTAATCTAGGTGTCCAAAGTCTTCATTGCCTCGTTTGTGAACTCCAGTTGCCAACTTTTTCTGAGGTGGTGAGGAGGTGGAAGACACCCCCCACTGTATGACCTATAGGAGAACTCGCACCATGGGAGGTGGGGAGTACAAAGATGCCCTTCTCCATGTCCCCTCATACAACAGTATTACTGAGATAGAGGGGGGTTGTAGAAAAGGCAAAGCATGGAAAGGATATAAACCCCTTTGCTAGTCTAGAAACCATGCAGAAAGGTGCCTTTGAGCACAAAACACACAACCAGGGAAGGACACATTGCTGATTTGACAGACAGAGAAAGTATAAATTTCTTCCCAGAGAGGGGAGAAGGGTTGGGACATTTCAACAACAGAGGCTCTCCAGTATAACGTGTTTCAATATTTCTAGATATGAATAAAATTGCAGAGGAATGATAATCCTTTCATGGCAGAGAATCCTCGCGTGTCGTCTTTTTCTTCAATAAGTAACTTCTTTACATGAATGTTTATCCCATTTTTCATTCCAATTTGTATTTTCTTTTCATGTTTGAGCATTAGTGTATATGGTCCAGAATTCGTGTTGTATGCTCTCGGCCCATTGTTTAAGCATTTTCGAACATTTTCTTCTAAAGTCATGTAGAATTCACCCTGGTTAGGTGCTCTACGTGATGGAATGTTTTCTCCTGTCTGCTAATCACCTGCTAAATATCTCCAAATTGAAATATGGATGCCTATCTTGCCTATGTCCGTAAGCTTTCATGATTCCTTACCTCCTACAAAATATTTTAGACCAGATTGTTGACTCCAATGCCCAATGGTCCCCTCCATGAACGTCCTACCAGACTTTATAAAAAAAAACTTGTTATATTCATAATTCTGACCTTTTGACTTGTCTTTGATTAAATATCTTGTGTATGAAAACTCTGTAAATAGTGAGACATCCCTCTCTGAATTAGCCACCAATTAGCTTACTGCATGCCTATTGAGTTACAAGTGGTTTCCATTTTCATTCATTGAGTTTCCCTCATCTTTATCATGATAATGGGGCTTGTGGTTGTTGTTGATATGTATATATTCAATTAGCATTACTCATTGTATATCACATGGATTTAAGGATAAAAAATAGAACTCGGGGATGCATAACAACAACCCTCATTTTCATACATAAATTCATAAAAGCCAAAAGCCAAAGAAAATATATTAGGGTTACACATTACAATTTACAATTGTCATAAGGAAAAGAAAATCACTTACTTGAGCCAACTGTAGTTGTAGGAGAAACATAGTGTATAAACCACCCCGTGAACAAGAATGAACCTTCGCTCTAGCAACAACCATACCTGCAAATGCCCAAGTTAGACCCAACCCTAAAATATCCAAGGTAAAAAACTCTTGAAGAAAAACTACAACAATAGAGTTTACCTCAAGTTGCCATGCTGAAATTACCAAGGTTGCCATGCCAAAAAAAATGAGACCACCCAACTATACAAAACCCACCCTTCCATGAGGAAAATTTTCAGAAAAGTGGTCAAAATTGGTCCCAATAGCCTTAGTCAAAAATTTTCCCAGCAGCTTGAAGAGAATGCCCGCCACAATTCATGGTTTGAGAAGAATGCCCGCACCATGGTACCATCCTATGGCTAGTTGGTTTGGATACCTATTCATGATTTGAGTTTGGTTTAATCTTTCTTGAGGAGAAAGATACAGGCTTGGAAAAACAGGGTGTTTCACCGGTGGATGCAAAAATGGCTAAGTAGCCTCAGAAAGATGCTCGCCCTAAATTATGGGTTGGAGTAAATTCCCACGGCACATGGGGGTCTTGTATATTGGTCTTCGGCCTACCTGAACATGTCTTCATATTGTCTTGGAAGTGGATGAAGAAACAACTATGGACCTGCCAAAAGGGTGTTTTAGGCATATTAGACCAAATTGAGAAATTTGTCTGAGTATGGAATTGGTGTTAAATCTTCCCAAGTGGCCTTAAGGAAATGCCTGCCATGCCTCATAGGATGATGTGAAAATGTATTGAGAATGTGAATCTCTAGAGTGTTGTATGGAGCATACAACCATGTCACTTGCCTCACCAAACTACAACATATATTTAAGGAAGAATTGGTCCCAGCAGCCTTAGTAAAAATTGGTCCCAATAGCCTTAAGAGAATGCCCACCACAATTCATGGTTTGAGAAGAATGCCCGCACCATGGTACCGTCCTATGGCTAGTTGGTTTGGATACCTACTAATGATTTTGATTTTTCTTTAATATTTGTTGAGGAGAAAGATACAGGCCTTCCAAAACAGGGTGTTTCATAGGTGGATGCAAAAATGGCTAAGTAGCCTCATAAAGATGCTCGCCCTAAATTATGGGTTAGAGTAAATGCCCGAAACACACGGGGTTCTTATAGATTGGTCTTTGGCCTACCTCACCATGTCTTCAGATTGTCTTGGAAGTGGATGAAGAAACAGTTATGGACCTGCCAAAAGGGTGTTTTAGGCAAATTAGACCAAATTGAGAAATTTGTCTAAGTATGGAATTGGTGTTAAATCTGCCCAAGTGGCCTTAAGGAAATGCCCGCCATGCCTCATAGGATGATGTGAAAAATGTATTGAGAATGTGAGTCTCTATAATGTTGTATGGAGTATACAACCATGTCACTTGCCTCACTAGAGAGTCTCTAAGGAGGAAGATGTCAACCTGCCAAAAGTGTGTCCCAGCCATATTTGCACTATTCCAGTATTGGCAAAACTGCCTAAGTGGCTTCATGGAAATGCCCGCAAGAGATTGTCCTGATGATGATAAATTTTACTGAGGTTATGGGGTTGTTCTTTGATGAAGTGGCTATCTTGAAATGTTCTTATTTTTTCTTATGGTGACCACATGAGGAAAATAACAATCTGCCAAAATAGAAGAAAAACTTTTTTGCATATTCAAAAGTATGAAAAAATTGAAGTGTTAAGAACATGAGTTTAAGAGGTCAGCTAGAAATGACCACCAAGGGCTGTCTTTGTTCAAGTAAATTAATCAAATGTAATGGATCCATTCTTTGGTAAGTTTTCCATCTGCTCATGACTTCAGGTCTCCATAGGTAGTCCACACATGTTAAATAGGAGTCTGCCAAAATAGGAAGAAATATGTTTTGATGCTCAAAAGAAGTTAAGAAGCTATTTTGATATGCTCGCCAGAGGCTCAGGTTGTCTCAGTAAATTCTAAGGGTGACATGGTCTTGTTTCCTAGTGGACTGGCTATCCATCCATACCTTCAGATTGCTTAGTGATGGACATATGACAAAAATATGAGTTTCATGATGTGCTGAGGTTGGAAAGACACATGATGGTGTCCTAATTCTCATGATGTCTACGGTTACATTATGATAGTGGTTTGCAAGAGTATGATAATTTTGGGAATTTGACTAAGTGATGAAAAACTGCCCTAAAGCAATTGCGTTATGAAAATGTCTACAATAATTCATTAGAAGAAGAAAATGCCCGCCAAGGAGAGACAAAGAAGCTTCAGAGGATGAAAGTGGTCCTGATGGAATCACCATCTTGGCCTCTACTGATTGGGTGTCTCACACCTCAAATTGGATGAAAATAAAATTCTCATCACATTGACTTGGGGTTTGATAATAATTCAGGTAAAAATGCGTAAGTGACCTCAGTAAAATGCCCGTAATTTCCAGTAGTTGATGGATTAAATTTTCATGAGGGTATGGGTCTCTAGAGTGTTGATTGGTGCATCTAACCACATCATTATTTTGTCCAAAAACTCTCTGAAGATGAAGTTACCAGTATGGCAAAAGTGCCCTCTGGCTTGTTTTTCTCCAGTCCAGTAAAATGATCGCCCGACTCAAAAGAATATGAGTCTAAAGGGGAAATCAGTTTGGTTGTGCTGAATGGGATGTACTACATCATCTGGTATCATTGGTTTAGGATTTGGTGAAAATAAAAATCCCTCATGTTTACTTAGGGTTTTATAATTTTGTCCAAGTGGTAAATCTGTAGTTTAAAATACTATTTTAAAATGCCCACCATATGATGTGTGTGCTTCAATTAATTCATCAAATTACATGTATTTGTTCATTGTTGAAGTTTTTAACCAGTCATGGTTTCAGGTTTCCCTATGGAGGTCACATCAGTGAAAAATTCACCTTCCCTATTGAAAAAAAATCATGTTCACACAGCGTATGAGTTTTCCCGCACATAGCTTAAAAATATATAATAAAAAAGTTTTTCTGATGCCCGCACAAGGCAGATATTTAAATAGAGATTTCTCAGCCAGTTAATTAAAAAAATATGAAATAAATAAGATACATAAACAAAATAGACTCTTTATTATGTAATTAACAATACATAAATTTAATTTATTTCGAAGAGATTGATGCTTTCTTTCACAACCTACAAGCAGTCTCGTATTGATCACTGAAAACATTAGATTCAGAGATGAATTCTCTATAATGTTATCTTATATGCCGATAAATACAAAACTCCATAATACAACAAAAAAAAATCATTAACTTTCGATAAATACATGTATATAGTGATATGCCAACTAAAAAGAATTTTTCATTATATGCCGATAAATACAAAACTCCATCATACAAATATTTTTTTTCATTAACTGTCGATAAATACATATATACATTGATTTATACATGTCTAGCATGTTTCGGAGATGGCTGCAATCCATCTTCTTGAGCAGAAGACAAATATGAATTATCTCTCTTTCAGAACATAAATAATTTGTTTTATGTTGTTGTCAAAGTCATCTGGGAGAGATCAAGGTAGAACATACTGTATCAAAAAACACATAATTATTATTTATTTCCAAATAAGAGAATAAAATTAATAAAATAGTGCATACCAATAAGGAAATATATTAAAAAATCACAATTACATTAATGAATGTATGCCAGTCATGTGTTTTAACCCCACCAAAATCACCTTTTTTCGTTAAGATATTCTTTACGTTAGACGAAAACCCCATTGGAAACTTGATTTTTCTGATGACCTCTTTTACAATATTGCCCTATTTCTCCATCAAGCACCAAGGAAGACTAATATTCTGTTGATGGCCATCATCATTAGAATTAATGATCACACTTTGCAATGCGTGATTAGCTTCTTGGATGTCACTACAAATCTTTCCAATTCTTTCTTTGTCAGTCGTTCCATCTAATATTCATCATAACAATTCTGTTATGTTCTTCTCGATATGCATTGTATCAAACAAATGAACTATCTGTAGGTGCTCATAGTATGGCAACCTATTGAATTTCATCGCGTAAAATTTCATTCCTCGTGGAGGCCCATTCATGCCTTAACGACATTCATGAAACATTAACAAAATATAATTAACACTAATTAATAAATATAGGTACATACCGCGCTGAAAATAATTCACTAAAAAAACAAAATATTTATATAATATATGCTATAAGTTGAATGTGATTGTCATTGATGTCAAAGGAGTTCCGTGAATGACAAAAGGATAACCAAAGACATGATGGCAGGGTAAACTTAGTGAAAGACAAAGGAATGACAAAGGAGGTAATGACATGGAAAGTATGATGATGTGGCATGTATGGTGAGGTTGGAAAGACACATAATGGTGTTCTGGTGCTACCAGGAAGTCAATGTTGTAATTTGACATCATTCTGGAAAAATATGGCAACTTTGTGAAACTTTGGAAATTGACAAAGTATGAAAAAGTAGTCAAAACTACTCTAAGAAAATACTGACCATAATTCATGGTTTGAATAGAATGCCCACACCACCATATCAAGATATAGCTTGTTGAACTGGCTATCTATCCATGGTCTCCGTTTTCCTTAATCTTTTATGAGGAGAAAGTTATAAGTCTGCCAAAATAGGGTTTCAGGATAAACCTTGGAGAAATTCTTGGACATGGCTAAGTGTTGGAAAACTGGTCCAGGTGGCCTTTGATCCATGGCATTTGATAAATTTATTTTCACAAGGACAACCCTTGGCGGCCATTTCCAAACAACCTCTCAAAATCTTGTTTTCAACACTTAGGCAATTTTCTTGTGTTTTTGTTATTTATTTATTTTTTTTTTTTGGCTAGGGGAATCAGAAACTGGGGCTCGGCTAGTACTCGCGTGACACGGGTCTAGGGATCCATTCCCACTACCACTATAACCCTAGGTGCCCCACACCTACCGCAAGACATGGGAGATAGGTAAAAATGGGTGGGATTGATCTCATGACCTCCAATTTACAACAAGTGACTTCATAACAACGGAACCGCCAATAAGCCACACCCGTGCGGGCTAGGCAATTTTCTTGTGTTACTCAATATGAAAAATAGTATTTTTCCTACTTTTGGCAGATTGATATTTTGCATATGTGACCATTTTAAGTCAACTTGAAAGTATGACTGGATAGCCATTTCAACAAAGAAAAAATCCATGCCAATTGATGAACCTATTGACATACACCCAACATCTAGCAGGCATTTGAAAGTGGTCTTCCAAACTGCTTATTGACACTTAGACAAATCTGTTCAAACCCTAAGTCACCAAGGTGATTTTATTTTTCTCATCAAACTTGGAGAGTGCAACATCCAAATGTGAGGAACATCATACTGACTCAACCATGCCAATATTCTCTCTTGCAACCTCATCATGTAACCTTGGCGGGCATTTTAGTGGGATATTGCAAATGAAGGTGAGAGGCACTTTTGGCAAATTGATATCTTCCTCCTCAGAGTCTCTTTGGGAAATATGAAACCATGGTTGGATGCAACAACCAACATAATAGAGCCTATCAATTTCAGATAATTTTTCTCATCATCCTATGAGAGGTGGCATGCATTTCCTTGAGGCCACTTAGGCGGATTTTACCAATAATTCAATACTTAAGACAATTTGTCCAAAACCTAAGGTGGATTTTTAATTTCACCCATAACCTGAACTAATGCTACTAGATGATGTATTACAGCTTATTGAGCACACCTATGTTGTTTTCACTCCCATCCTCATCTTCATTTTCCCTAGGCGGGAATTTCACTGAACTTTGGTGTAAGACGACCTGAAACCCTGTTTTGGTAGATCCATATATTCTTCCTCATGCATTGTAAAACCAATGTGAGAACATGGTTAGGTAGAAAAAACATATACCTATAGGGTGACCATGTGGTGTGGTCATTTTCTTCAACCCACAAATTATGGTAGACATTTCCCTAGAGCAATTCTGACTAAGTTGAACAAAAATCCTTCTTTTGGGAGACCTGTATCTTCTTCTTCAAGGAGTTTTTTATGAGAACTGGGGCCATGGTTAGATAGATATTTCAACAAAATATGGGATGGAAGCTCATGGGGGGAATTTTCGTCTTCTTATGAATTATGGTGTTCATTTTCATAAGGAAACTGCTTTAGGGCAGTTTTTCAACACTTAGTCAAAATCCCCAAATTATCATACCGTTACCAACTACTACCAGAATGTAACAATGAAATCATGAGACATTAGGACACCAACATGTGTTTTTAAACCTCATCACACATGCCATATCAACACTTCTTTTGTCATTAATGACCTCCTTTGACATCAATGACAACCATACTCAACAATGTCCTTGTGCTAATAAAATTCATAGGGTGACATAGATCTGTTCCTTGTTGAAGTGTTTATCTACTCATGCTTTCAATTTTCCTTATGATGGTAACATGTGCGAGAAATAAATCTGCCGAAGTAGGAAAAATATTGTTTTGCATATTCAAAAATTTGGCTAAGTATTGACCAACATTCCAACAATACATAAATAATTTGGCATACCTTGATGATTTCTATTATATTCCAAATTCCATAGGTGAGGTGCCATTCTTGGTGGTTTTTTTCCATTCTCTTCTTTACCATTGAATTTTTCTTTGTCTGTAGTTTGATAACTATGGTTCTTAGGTAGAAAGTGCCTATACTCATCAAACACTTCCTTTGATAAACTGCTTGAATGATCTCCCTACATTGTCTTTCAGCTGTCGTTCTTAAAATTCTTCTTCTTTGCAAGCCCCTGCAATCAGAGCAAGGGTAATAACATTTTCCATCTCCCCTCACCTCTATTGCCACTCTAAACTGAGCAAGCCTCCTTGCATTTTCATTCATAGTGAAAAATCCTTGTAGTGACAAGTAATTGTCTTACCTACACCATACCAAACAGTAACTTGTCAAATGCATTAGATATAAGTATATTTCTAAATGTAGTATATTATATACCAATTTATATAAAGAAAAACATGAAGACTGAATAGGATTTTCATTCATGACAACATTAATGCCAATCATTTTGGAAAAATATGGTAATTTGCTGAAAAACAGGAAAATGACTAAGTGTTGGAAAACTGGCTCAGGTAGCCTTAAGAAAATTCCTGCCACAAATTGTGTGTTGAAGAAAATGCGCGCACCATATGGAGGTCTTGTAGATTGATATTTGGCCTACCTAACCATGTCTTCATATTGTTTTGGAAGTATCTGAGGAAGAAGTTATGAACCTGCAAAAACAGTGTTTTTGGACTAGACTAAGAAAATTGTCCAAGTGTTGGAAAAACTGGCTCATGTGGCCTTGGGAAAATGCCCGCCGTACCTTATAGGTGTATGATAAAAATTGTCCAAAGCTATCATCCTACAGCTTGTTGAAGAGTCTATCTCACCATGGTCTCAGTTATCAAAGAAGATGTTTTATGACAAATATAATGGTCTGCCAAAACAGAGTTTCAGCCTGTTTTGCACTATTCCAGTATTGGAAAAACTAGGCTCAGTGGCCTCAGCGAAATTCCCGCCCTATCTCATAGGATGATGAGAAAAATAATATGAAAGTGTTAGGATATAGCTTGTGGGTGGGTGCATCTAAACATGGTCTCAGTTATCCTATGGAGTACTTTATGACAAAGATATAAATATTCCAAAAGTAAGAAAAATATTATTTTGCATTTTAAGAACACAAGAAAATTGGTTAAGTGTTAGATTCAGGAAATTGAAAAGGCATTTTGAAATGCACGCAAGGAGGGGTTATTTTGATGATAAAATTCATCAGGTAGCATAGGAATGTTCCTTGGTGAACGAACTATCCATCCATACCTTCAGGTTGTCTTATCATGGTCTCATATGCAAAATATCAATCTACCAAAAATAGGGAAAATAATATTTTGCATAGTGAGAACAAAAGAAATTTGACCAAGTGTAAAAACAGGAGTTTGAGAGGTCAGTTGGAAATGCCCTCCAAGGGTTGTATTTGTGAAAGTAAATTTATCAAATGTGATGGATCCATTCTTTGGTAAGTTGTCCATCTGCTCATGACTTCAGGTCTCCATAGAGTGTTCACACGTGTGAAATAGGAGTCTTCCAAAATGGGAAGAAATATGTTTTGATGTTCAAAAGAGGTTGAGAAGCTAGTTTGAAATGCTTGCCAGAGGTTGTGTGCATGTCAATAGATTTATCTTGTGATATTGTCTTGTTCATTGTTGAAATGGATATCTATCCATGCTTGTAGGTTTCCTTATGGTGATCACATGAGGGAGAAATCAATCTTCCAAAGTAGAAGAAAAATTGTTTTTACAAGTTAAAAACAATTTTGTCTAAGTGTTGAATTAAACAGTTTGGCAACCTATATGCTGATGTGGACAATACTGAAGACAAGATACTAATGGTGTATGGACATAGTTGAGACAGGGATGCAGTATGTTGTATGCTGAATTACTTGCTGAGTGCATAATGAAGACTTGCTGATTGGTATTTTTGTTGTGTGTGCCCGTGGCAAACTTTGGAAGAGTGTGATGTATCAATTGTAATTTGTAATCTGAAATTTGTATAGGGAGGTTGGGTGGATATGGGGAAAGACTTGTTGGTCTTTTGATAAGTTGAATTTTGTTTGGGTGTTGTAGCATCCCAGTTAGTTGTACCTAACTGAACCATTCTGGTGTGTGGTGCCATCTTATGGGTTGTAGCCCATATTGGAGATTGAAGTCTCCACTCATATAAAGATTACAAAACTATATCTTGTGTCCCTTGTGCAATGTCTTGATAGTGATGTGTTTAATTGATGAATGACATGTGCCTAGTTTATATTGTTCTTTGATAAATATGTTGTTGAAGCAATTGTGAAATAATGATATAAGATTGGTAGAAAAAGTTGAAATTGAGTTGAAGCCTTAGCTCATTGATTCACCCCCTCCCTCTTAGTGAGAATTGTGTCTAAAAGACTGAAGTTTTCATTGATGCCAACAAGTGTTGTGCAGTGGCATTTGATTTACTCGCAAGGAGACCTTGATAGTTTGGGCATTGGAACACTAGGTGGCCCAAATTAAATGAAAGTTGTCCTTCTACCGTGGAAAGCAATTAACACTGTGTCAACAAAAAATAGCTTAGTGAAGCATCGGGTCTATAAAAATAATGAATTGGCTAGAGTCATTATTGACTGGACCCTCTTGTTGCGATTACTATGGTTTAAATAAAAGGAGGGAGTTGTAGGGTTGTTAAATTCATTTGTAAGGTACATGGCCCAAAGAATACAACTGTTATTTTGAGCCTCAATGTTAGTTTGTATCCCCCAAAAAAGGATGCATGCTTACCTTTTATGAATTTATGGCTAGATGATTGTTGCAGAGTATGACTGATCTCTCTAGTTTTGGATATGGTTGATAAAGAAATATGGGCTCAATCCGCTCTCAATCATTCACAACTATAGAAAATGTGCCGAAAATGCAAGAGTCATGCAGTACAATGGACGGGCGATCCCATGCACATTCTCACATTACGCTTTCAATTATGGAAGGATTGAGTTTTTATCCTGGAGACTCCACAGACACATTGTGTGCTTGTCAGAGAGGTACTGGGAGGCAGCTGATGCAGCTTGTTGATTGTTTTTATAAATAAAACCCTTCTTTCAGACAGGGTACCCCTTCACCCAGACCCAATAGATTTGTAACACAAAATAAAATTTTAAATCTGAGTAGTGTTGTGAAGCTTCAACAAAAAGAGAAGCCTGCTCTAACTCAGTAAGGATAATTATTAATTCCATTACATCATGACCCGCACGTAAACAACTAAGATCTATTAACGCCATTACAACTTGACCAGCTTGAAAACAACCTGTTGCAGCTGCAACCTTTTTCCCAAATTTTAAAATTTTGGACCCTCCTTTTTTTGATTTTATCTTGCTTGGGATTGTTTGGTTTCCTAAAATTTGTCATTCCTTTGCTATTAACTTTGATTTTTTGAAGACTGTGGAGTTTGTTTGTTTTCAGAGCTTAACGTTTTCTTTCCAAATGATTTTGTTTTATCAGTATCAGAATTTTATTGAACATTGAGTAGGGGCTTTAGTTCTCTATGCCGCCGCCATTTTGGAGGTTAAACGAACTAATATTACCGCTGCCCAGCCGAAAGTCTTTAGAGCACTTAACGTTTTAATTTTTCAATGACTTGGTTTTTTATCACTATCGAAGGTAAATTGATGAAGGAATCGGGGAATTGGTCCTCTATGCCACCGATGGACAATTCTTATTCTCGTCGATCCGTGGCCTGCACCTCCTTGTGGTTTTATTGTTTAAACCTTTGACTGTTGATGATTTGATTTCTCTTTATCGCTATTGGAACGATTTTTGACATTGATCGGAGGGCTTGTCCTTTGCGTTTCCGATACTCTGGAAACGTTGAGGTTAGGAGTGCCGAACTTTATCCTTAAGAGCCTCCGATTGCCAATGATTTTATTTTTTCATGGAACCCGTAGTAGTTTGTTGTCTGCCGTTGCGGCTGTTGATCAGACTATTTCTTCGATGTTTAGTTTTTTCATATGTCAACACATTATGGTTAGTCATTCCGCTCACTGATTCCGATGTGTTTAGTGGGTAGTAGTTTCAATCTCCGATGCATGACTATGGTGGTGTTTAGTGCTTTATATCATCAACACTACGTCAGCGCTTAGATTTAATTCACCAACATTGTGGAAGATGCTGATGTTTGAGTCGCCGACCCGTAGCATGTAAGATTTTCGATGCCGATAGATTTGGAGTCGATCGACCTTTAGCCTTAGAGCCTCCAATCGCCAACGTTTTATTTTTTCGCAGAATCCTTAGTCTTTTTGTGGTCTGTCGTTGCGGCTGTCTAGTGCACTATCTGCCCGACGTCTAGTGTTTTTCCAGCCGATAAGGTTTTTTCCTGCCGATTTTGTGTGATTTTACCCTATTTCATGGGGTGGCAGAGGTTTTCCATGGGTTTTGGTCGAGTCAAAGTTTTTTTTGAGATGAAGAGCATAGTTTAGGGTTCAGTGTCTTGAGGATTGGTGGTTACATAGTTATGGTTGATGCTTTCATCAGAGGATTTTGAGTTAGTCCAGATGCGGCCTGGATTGAGATGAAGAGTCTGTTCTATCGGGCTTGTGATTTTAGTTTTGGATAGTGGACTTAGAGGATTTCAAGACACAAACTTGTAGGATTTTATTTTCCTTGTCATTCTTTCTGTTCATGCATAAATACTGTGTATAGTTTATTTTATAGAATGCATATGGAGGAGGTAAATAGATTGATACAGTTTTTTGTTATGTTTATGATAGGATGATTGCTGTTGCAAAGAAGATATGTCTAAAAGACAAAGAAAAAGAGAGTTGGCTGAAGAATGAAGACGAAGAAAGAAAAAGAGCTGCAGAGGAGGCATAAAGGAAGGAAGAGAAAGAAAATGACGAAGCAAAGACGAAGAAAAGAGAAGAAGAAAGTGAGGGTCTGAGATTAACAGGATCTCAAAAAGACCAACAGATTATTGAACATATCGATAGCTATAGAGGCCCAGGCTTGGAAAAAGTTCATCAACGACCAAGCTGGTCCCTCTTCATAAAGTGCTCTTAAATTTTAATTTAAAATGTAATATATTGTATAAATTATGAGCACACACTACAAGACAAATTTTGGAACTGAAAGGTTGGGGAAGCCCAAAGTTCATCAAGAGGAATCCCAAAGGTCATCGAGGGGCAGCCCAAAGATTTTTCTTTTTTCTATAAATATAGGAGAGTTTAGATGTATGAGGGAATTTTTCCCAGATCATTTGTGAGAGTATATTGTAAGAAGAACTATTTCCTTTTGCAATAAAGAATTACAAGTTTCCTGCTGGAGAAAGCTTGGTGGAATGTTTAAAATCCTTTGCTATGGATCAGTTGAATGTGAACTATTTCATTTTCAGCTTATGTCCATTAACTGTGAGATCATTCTAACTCATTGAATCTATGTTCATGTTATGAATGCGCTCTAGTTTATTTTGTGAAATTTCCACTATGAGTAATGAAGGTTGTCATAAAAAATAAGCTATCTTGTTGTTCATATTTCTATTGATGTTCATGTGTTTTGAAATAAGTATCAGCTATCTGTAATTTTTCTTAATGAATGTGCAGAAATACATTACGCATTGTTAACTGTTAATTCTTCTCCCTAGGAACAAGTTAGTTAGTAATATTTAGTTTCTTGCTGTGTGTGATTTAGATGCGAGAGGGTTAAGAGGAGAGGTAAGAACCTGCACATCACATTGTGACACTCCTCTTTATCTCTATCAATCTGCATTTTTAGATAGGCACTTGCACATCATACTTAAACACAAAAACTAAAAATATACATGGTGGACCAGGCCATAACCGGTAAAACCTTTTAATTTGTTACTTGACCTATGGTATCCAGATCGTAAACCAGACGGATTCCCCATACCAAACAATAACTGGCTAGTTGGGAATGTTTATTGGGGAGAATCACTAACTGTTGTTACCTACAATTTTCCAGGCCTCAACAGTTTTTGGTGCTAGAAGGAGGGCCACTAGTGCATGGATGGACGAGGAAACACATTTTCTTGAAATCACTCCACCAATGACTGTTCTGAAAGCAGTTTGTTTCACAATCCAACTCCTGAAGAGAAGGGTAAAGAGCATCTATATTCTGTCGATAACGAAGTAGTTGATGATTTGAGAAGAATTACTAGGGAATATTCAAAGAATATCAGAGGATTACCGATTATCCCTATCTTACCCAGAAGAGAATATTAGAAAAAGGATCGCCCTAAATTAGAAGACTTAGTGTTGGTAGAAGACCTTGAAGAACTGGTAGAAGCAGCCTTACAAGAAGTAGACCAACCTTTAAATTAATTGGATCCAGATACACCTTACTATTCACCTATTCATACCCCTATTCAGTCACCACCTCATTCTCCACTCAAAATCATGACTCATGTAAATGAAAACCAACCAAATCCACCACCTGCTTGGAAGGATAGGTCACCTTTAAACCTGGCAGCTCCTTTGCATGATTTGCCTCAAGATTTTGACAAAATTTTGCCTAAGTTTTACCCAAGTGAAAAAATTCTAGTAGATGTTCATTTGCAATGTTTTTACTTGGCTATAGAAGGACTACGAGCAGGAGAGCATGAAGATGTGGTTTGTATATTGTTTCCACACACCCTGAAAGGAGCAGCAACCTCATGGTATTTTTCTCTTCTTGCAAATTCAATCACAGAATGGGACACATTTGAGAGAATATTTAGAAGTAAATATGCAGTCCAGAAAACTCATGCAGCTTTAATGAAAGGGTTATGTGATTTAAATAAAGAAATGAAAGAAAAAGTGCATAATTTCACTCAAAGATTTGCTGCTTATCTAAAAAAATTTACTACAGCTGATAAGCCATCTGAAAAAGATCTGACTGAATATTATACTTCAGCTCTAGGGCCTGAATTGGCCATGTTTGATAAGATATCAGTCAAACCCACATTAGCAGAAACTTATGAAGAATTTGAGAGGGTAGAGGCTGAGATGGAGAGCATAGAAAATTATCCTGTGCAGTCGGAAGAAAAAGCTTTTGGAGGTAAGAAACCTTTATTACTGACTAAGACTAAGGATGAGCGGTCATAGGATTTTGAAGGGATGTTGAAGATGATGCAGAAGCTATCCAACATAGTGATAGATCTAGAAAAGAAAGCTTACAAATCATATAAACCTTACTATAAAAATAGGGAGGACAACAATCAACCTAAACTTCCTCCACACAGTCCCGCAACAATGAATTTAACTCATGTAGGAACAGATAATTTTTGCACTTTTCATTAGCAGCCTCATTCTGAGAAAAATTGCCCCCAATGGATAAATTCCATGATGTTGGTAATGAATCAGTTATTGGACTCCAAACTAACAGAAACTGAAAAGGAAGAAGAAAAGGACAATCAATCCACAAAAAAACAAGAGGAGGATACTCTGGTTTTATGGGACTGTGTCTCAATGTTTGATACAGAAGAGGGAGATTCTCTGGAACAAGAGGAAACATTAGAAACCAATGTGACAACAAGAAGTCAAGGTTTGTTAAAAGAATAAAATTCAATACTTCCAAAGATCAAGATACTTCAAGAACATATGAAGAAAATACGGAAGAACACTACAATTGATAAAATACCTGAATTTACCATTACAAGTCAATATCCTAAGAAAATCAACATGCCTATTAAGCCTATTGAAGACAAGGTTGATAATCTCAAGAAGAATCTAAAAGCACCTGAGATGGGGTATGATATTGTAGAGGACATTAAAAAGGCTACATAAAATATCTCATTATTTGAAATGTGTAATGTACCTCAACAGAAAGGAAAATTGTTAAAAGCACTTGAAGTACCATAAGAAGAGCTTCCCATTGACAACCAACCTGAAGAAGGAGTTGTTGAAGCAAGTGTGGGAGGTAAGTCTAAGTTTAAAACCCCACCATTTCTCCTGGATTTTGAGATTTTCAACTATAATGTCCACAACTGTTTAGCAGACTCAGGGGCATCAATCAATGTTATGCCACTATCAGTTTGCAAGAAAATA
Organism: Pseudotsuga menziesii; assembly: GCA_001517045.1. Taxonomy (NCBI): domain Eukaryota; kingdom Viridiplantae; phylum Streptophyta; class Pinopsida; order Pinales; family Pinaceae; genus Pseudotsuga; species Pseudotsuga menziesii. The sequence goes on from LPNX010223755.1 coordinate 53,633, forward strand.
AATGGACAACCTAAACCATCTACCTGGCAGGTTCTTCAGTTGGATAGGACAACTGTGAAAGTAGTCAGGGAAATGGAAGATGTTATGATTTTCATATATGCAAATGAGAAAGTATGTCGGTACATCGATATTGTAGTAGCAGACATACCTGATGTTTATGGACTTGTTTTTAGTCGATACTGGTCAACAAAGCTTGATGGATACTTTGCATCAGATTGGTCACATCTGTGGTTACCTCATAAGGAAGTCCCAATCAAATAAAAATATTAAGAGAGACTCAAATTAAGCACAATGTTACTTATTTGGAGGGAGAAAATGAACCAGTGAATTCTGTGTTGGGAAATTACTTCATTGAACTAGAACCGGGAAATTACCAAGCTGAAGAAGCCAACAGTTTACCTGACACCTAGCCCAATCTCCTTCGATTTTCACGGGCTGATGAGATTGACTGTAAAATAGTAGATTTAGTTTCAAATGTAGTTTTTAATTCAATTTGGGTAGAGATAGATAATGGTTAGGCCTTTTCAAATTGCAGTCAAGCCTAGCCCCTCAACTCACAAGTTGCAAGATTTACAGGGGTGGAAACAGAACTTACCAGTTAGTGGTTTAGTTTTCCAACTTTATGTTTCTTGATTTTTATTTCTTGGTTGTCTTATAAATAAATAAACTGATTGCTTTGTTTTGTTTTGATTTTCTTACTTTTGTTTATTTTAGTTAGGGTTTGATTGATTTTAATAAAGAAGCAAACTTTTGGTTGCATGGATTTCATCATAATTCTGGATCAACTAAAATCCTTGATTATAAGACTATGTACTATTGATTTATTTGAAATAACTTCTTCTAGTTCAGCAGTTTTCCTAAATGGCTATGAACACATTGAAGTCCTACCTAATCCTTGTAAAATAACTCAGGATCAAAAGGTTCGGAATACTATTTATAGGCTCCATCCATCTCACATTTAAAATGTCTTAGGGGGTGACAGCAAATACCTATGGCGAGGAAGCATGGTAAACAATATATTATATATAAATGATCCCATTCCAAGAATTGAAAGCCAAAAAGGATAATAGGAGTCAAAAAAATCCTAAGAAAGCAATATGTATCAAAACAAAGTACTGAACCATATGAGTACAAGATTGCCAAAGTTATTCTCCGTCCGTGAGCTAAAAAAATCAATACATCTCTCACACAAAAGGACACTATGGATAGAGGAGCCTGAATAAAAAATTCAGAAAGAAGGCATGCAGGAGGACTCAGAAAGGACAAAAATTCCAAAAGCACAAAAGTGAAAAATTGCATGGGAATGAGGAACAAACGAATATTTCTATTTACCATATGTTACAATCCTGTGGTGTCCAAGCTGGGAGCTACCCGAAGACAGAGGTACAAATGAAACTCATATCCCTGGCCTCAAAAGAGTTATATAGACTTTGAAATCTTGGTTTCTGTTCTCCCTAAATTGGACTATTATCAATGATTAAAGATACATACATTTGCCATTTGGGAAATCCATACATTTAGAAGAATTTAGCATGTTAGTATTTATTGTCAAAATAGTCTGTTGCTCAAAGAAGAAGTTTTCCAGAGATATGTGTTCACTAGGTAGTCTCCAATTGTTGTAGCTGCAACCTTTTTCCCAAATTTTAAAATTTTGGACGCTCCTTTTTTTTATTTTATCTTTCCTGGGATTGTTTGGTTTCCTGAAATTTGTCATTCCTCTGCTATAAACTTTGATTTTTTGAAGACGGTGGAGTTTGTCTATTTCCAGAGCTTAACGTTTTCTTTCCCGATGATTTTGTTTTATCACTATCGAAAGTTTATTTAAGATTGAGTCGAGACTTTAGTTCTCTATGCCGCCGTTGTTTTGGAGGTTAAACAAACTAATATTACCGCCACCTAGTTGAAAGTCTTTCGAGCACTTAACATTTTAATTTTTCAATGACTTGGTTTTTAATCGCTGTTGGAGGTAAATCGATGAAGGAATCGAGGCATTAGTCCTCTATGCCGCCGATGGATAGTTATTATTCTAAAAAACTAGTAATCAAAGATATTTATGGTACTAGCATTAAGTGAAGAATTTCCCTCAAGTTATTCCCAATAGAGTTCACCAAATGAACCTTCCAAAGATGATTTTGATAACTAGCGAGAAAGAATATTTTGCTCTCTGTAGATATGTTAAAAGGCTATATTAGTAAAAAATGAGAGCTTTTTACGAATTCTGTGGCAATAAGGATAAAGTTCAATCACTCTTAACTTGAATTCTCCTTTAACCCACTTAATTGTGACCCTTGAGTCACCATAAACATGCAAAGTCACTGTTATACCTAAATCCTGTCACCACCATGTGATGAGACCCTTAACTTCCATGTTTTCCCTTAATCCTAGCACTTAGAGTGGAAACCTACTCTATCTGTCAATTGTACATGAAAAAAATCAGCACCGTACTTTTATTCTCTCCCATGAGCGGTACCTTACTCAGCACTAACTGTATCCTATTTTCAAGGAGCGGTGCCACCACCTATGGTCTTTTGTCCAAAAGCGTTTCTCATCTAAACCGCTCTGTCATAAGAGAAGAAAAGAGGTACCATGGGTAAAATGGGAAAAAGAGAAGTTTCTTGAGGCTTCTGGAACTTGAGCCTCATGTCCTCCCTTATCCCTATCATTATGGGTTGGTTTGAGCTCAATATCCCCCATTATAGGATCCTGGAGCCACCTCACCCACAATTCTCTCAACTATTCCTATCGATTGAGCCTTATAAATACAAGCTCATGTCCATACTTGAGAGGGAGAACTATAGAGGTATTGTTATGCTGTTGGATTGAACACTTAGCCCAAGCCATTGGAGAGCATAGAGAGCAAAGTTGGAGCTTATGGGGATGCAGTGTTTATCTCGTGGAGATGATTGTCGACACTAAGGAAATGGTTGTAATATTCTCCATACATCTTTAATGCAAAACTGATTTCCATCCCACATTACTGTTGTTTTGATTTCACATGTACATGTTGTTGGATTCCTTAGTCACCAACATGGATAAGTAGATGATTTTCTGGTAGCTTTGATGTGTTTGCATGTTTGATTTATTTGCAGGTACACAGGTTCACTATCGAAGCAGCATTCCAAGTGTCTAAGACATTCAGGGAAGGTCTTCATCCTTTGTCATTCACTCATTTGTTCTGGATCTGAACCATTCGGACCATATGAACAACTTCTGTCCACAGAAGGTGCAATATTCCTGATTACAAATCTCACGACTCCACTGGGGACCAGTACATATCTTAGTTGATCTGATCTTCCTTAGTTCTTGAACTCTTGTCCGAATCCAGGCTCCATCTCCAACTCTCTTCAATCAAATCTGCCATTTGACTCAGTGAATTTTGGTTTGAAACTTTCAGATCTATTCATATCTGAATTATTTTGACTTTTTATGCTCTTTTTTACTTTCAATCCATCAATTTTTTCCTTGATCTGATCAATTTCTAACTTGATCTTTCATTCTCCTTTGTGTTTTGGATCTATTCAGGGAACCACCCATGCGCTGTTGGCAACAAGCGGTGCTATCGCCTGAACCCTGTTAGCAGTACATGGTGCCACCACATGAGTCACGTTATCCAGAAGTAGTGCTCGTCTAGAACCGCTCTGTCAAGACCCCTCCAACGCGGTGCCAGGTAGGCCTTGTTCCAAGACTAGTTTTTTCTCATTTTTTGCAAAAAATTGAGTTTGTTTGCTTTCAGCCATGCACTATCAGGCTTGTGTGTTAGAATCTGAATGCTTATGGTTTGAAATTCTATGGTAAAAGATTGGTTTGGTTCAATAATTCAAAATCTAGATTAGGCTTGTTGATTGTTCATTTTCATCAGTGCTTATTAGTTGTGATTGTGAAAGGAATTCTATTTTGAAAAGCTTAAGTGGTAGTGAGCTCTCTTTTCATTTCTATTATAAAGACTGAAAGAAGAAACATTTAATTAGCATCTTGATTTCATTTTTTGTTTTCATAGAGGACTTCTTTTTGCTTGTTAAAAAGAAAATTTTTGACTGAGATTAGGTCATTATCATTATTGAGCATAAGACATTGGATCTCTGATTAACCTCACAAGCTTTTAGGTTCTTTGTGTTCTTTTGTCTCTTTTGCATTAGTAAAATCTCATCAAAATAAAAAATATTGTAGTTTTAAGTTAGATCTATCTATGTTTTAAGAAAAATAAAAAAATAGAGTGCATATGCATATAGTGTGCTTCTTGTTTTTCTTTTAGGAAAATAGAGTCTTCCCCTTTTGATTGCTTTCTGAAAAGAGAAATGAGTTTGGAAAGTGTTTCTTGTATTTGATTTTGATTTGTTCAAGATTGTTGTTTGGAAATTTTTGGTTTTAGAACAAAATAAAATACTCTCTTTCCCTCTCGTAGGTAGGCATACCACGAACGGTAAAGTGAAATATTTGCATATGCATATTGCATGGTTTTACTTTTTCTGTCAAAATTCCATGCATTCACCTAACAATCCACTTTAAAATTAATGGTAGTTATAGGTTAAAATTTACATAGCAATTTGAGTGATAGGTTAGAGACGTGTTTGGGTGTCATTAAGCGTAGGAGCTGTCGTTACTCGTCCGCATTACATCTCAGGACTCGCCCAGTTCTTCCACGTACCATTGGTACATCGAATGGCCTTTCATGTACCCTTGAGGTATATAAAAAGGTACTTCATGTACTTGATTGTATATCAGAAGGCCCCTTGTGAACGGTTATGCATTAGACAACACTACTACTGATTTGAATTTCCACGTACCTTCTGTATATTGGGAGACCCCACTAGGATACCTTATCCATATGAGAAAAGCCCTTTGGTCATCTTGCTTGGAGCCATACACTGAAAACAACATTTAGGGAGATTACTATGCACGTACCCTTGAGGTATATCATGAGTAGCACCTTCTTGACAATCTTGGTGAGAGACCTGACTATTTGAACTCCTCCTGTCATTTAAGTTTGCTTGTTTGGCCTTTAGCTTGAGTAGGGAAATTTTGGTGTGTTTTCTAGTTTTTGAGACCGTAGGTTAGATAGGGGCTGTACAAACTAGTTGAGCTAATATCGTCCAGAAGAGTATGGGGTTTGCCACCTGATTTTATTCCTGTTTCAGGAGAAAATCCAATGGAAGCTATCGACCAAGGAGCTGCTACCACCTCCCAAGTGGGAGAGAATGTGGTTGCAGAAAGCAGAGGACTATATCCTTCACACTTGCCTCCCTTTTTCCAACAACCTTCTCAGGTTAATACTTCATTCCATTCTCCCATAGAAGGTTAAGTTGATAATACTACTCGTCCGGACTATGGTCCCAATGCTCCATTTTGGGATACCTCTATAGGACAAGACATTGCCTCATTTGGCACCCATTTAAACTTTTCTAAAGAAGTTTCTCTAGATGAAGAAGAACATAGACAATACCACACAGCTATTCTCCGTGCAGAAGAGATTGAAAAGAAAATAGATGATATATTGGGCACACCACCATCACGTTCCACAGTTGTTCCTGTGGGATATCGTTCATTTGTCGATTCTATGAGACCCACTGAACTGATTCTAGATCATACAATGAATCCACATAACCCACGTCAAACTACCAACCCCACCACCTCCCATATTATGTCTATTCCCAATCCTCCCAGGTCTTCCACACCTGGGGCTCAAAATTCAATCCCTGTTGCATAATTACCTTCTAGTGCCAGGGGGAAATCCCCGGCACGACCTACATTATCTGGCACCAGAATTGTACCTATTCAAGGACAGACCTCTGGTATAGATAAATCTATAGTTTATCTTCCTCCCACCCACACTAATGTGGTTAACCCCCCATCTATTTCAGGTCATCCCTTAGGGACACAACTTATAACCAATCAAACCTCTTGGGGTTATGGTTATACAACAAATCAAGTACCTATAGAAAACATTAATTATCCACCCAACCCTACAGAAATGCCTTATGTTGGAATTCCATATCCTAGTAATAATTTCATGCCATGGGGGAAACCTAACTGGTCCTACATGCCAGCTATGGGGGGGATACCTATACATAATGCGGTAGGTGCCGGAGGACCACCTTATGGAGGTACTCCCCATGGGGGGCCTAATGGTCCTAGAGGTCCTGGTGGCTTTCCTCCTTATGGTCCTAATGGTCCTAGAGGGCTTGGTGGCTTTCCTCCTTATGGTCCTAATGGTCCTGGGGGGCCTGGTGGTTTCACTCCTAATGGCCCTGGAGGGTCTAGTGGCCCTCCTCCTAGTGGTTCCAGAGGCTTTGGAGGTTCACCTCCTAGAGGTCCTGGAGGGTCTGGTGCTCCGCCTCCTAGTGGTCTCGGTGGTCCTGGTAGTCCTGGAGGCCCTGGTGGTCCTAATGGTCCTCATCCTAGAAATCAACCCCCTGTGGGCGGATCTTTCGGTAGTTATTTATCACAAAAACTTGTCTATCAGTCTACTTATGGTCCTACTGGTACTTATATGCCATATCAATTGTACTAGTATGTGCAACCTAATCATCAATTACCTTTCCTAGAAACTTTGGACTTGCCTGATTTGTCCAAGTTGATTAATGACCCCATTCGACAAAACCCCTCGTGGCCTCCCATTCCGGTAAAGTTACCATCGGACATTCCAAAGTTCAATGGGAAGCGGGGAGATGATCTGAAAAACCATGTCATGAAATTACATCTATGGTGTTCTTCAAACTCCCTTATGGATGATTCAGTTCATTTAATAATCTTTCAACGAACTTTGACCAGCACAGCCGTGAAATGGTACATTGAACTTTTGCAACATTCGTTTGTGGATTTTGGCTCATTGGAAACTATATTTCTTACGCACTTTCAGCTTCTTATTTGTTATGAAATGGGTACTAATATCTTAACTTCTCTGCGACAGAACACCTCCACCCACATATCCGATCATATCCATGAGTGGAGAAGCCGGAGAAGACTTATTAAGGATCCTATTCTGGATCAGTTATTAGCTGATTGGTTTACTAAATCTTTGTTGCCTCCAATTTCCTGAGATATGGCTATGTGCAGTGCTGTTACTGAAGAGCAATCCATTAGTTGAGCCCAGTATCTGGACTTGGTCTATTCCTAGTCTGAAAATTTGTATGACTTGATTCCTCAAGCTCCTCGCCCAAGCATTGATCTTGCAAAGCCACCAGCAGAAGTCCCTATTGATGTGATCATTGGTTCAATATAGTCCCCATCAGTAGAAAAACCTACCAAGCAACCCCAGACTAGCACCCCTACTCCTTCGACTCCCAAGGTTTCCGTCGAGGTCAATTCTATACAGAGTATTCAAACCTTTGGCAATAATAAAAAGAAAGTTAAAAGTAAAAATAAAAAACCTGGAAACCAACAGGAGAATCCAAAACCAACCACAAACGATAATGATAAAGGGAAAAGAAAAGAAAAATATCCATGTCTACTATGCGGAGGTGACCATTTCACAAAAGAGTGTCCCTGCCGGGATGAAATCACCCAATTTTTGAAACAAATCCCACACCCGCAGTTCTCATAGATCCTTTTCCCTCTCAACAACAATTGATAGACCACATGTCTAATCAGGGAAACTCTAGTTTGTCAAAGGAAATTTGCATGATGTCCTCAGATACCATTAGTTTGCAAACTTGAAGTCAGAGTTACGACAAACCTGCAAAAAATAAAGAAGACAATTCTTCTTTAGGGAAAGCTCACTCTACTGGTTCCTTTGACTCCTCATCTACTGTCCCCCTAACCATCGAGAAGCCTACTCTCGATATGGTTTTGTGTCCACCCAAGAGTACTCTTAGGAAGGTTGTTTTTAACCCTAATGCCCGATCTGCTCAATTTTATAATGTAGTTGAAGATCTCATTCAGGCACCATGTGCAATGTCTACCTTGGAAGTGCTCCAAAGTTGTCTTACAAAATGAAAAAACCTGTTAACTGCATTAAGATCTTTAGACCTAGATAATACTAATTTGATTCATTTCAATGTTGAGAAATATAAGTCTAGACTTCCTCACAAAATTGCTTTCCAAATCATCACGAAAGTAGTCGAAAATAAGGTATTTAGGACTGTCTTAGACAAAGGAGCTTCAACTTCGGTTTTGTCCCTGTCTTGTTGGAAAGCCATCGGCTCTCCCGAGCTTGTAATATCACCTATGACTCTGAAAGCCTTTGATGGACATGGTTTCTAGCCCCACGGTCTCATATCAGCCCTTATAGTCGAGCTTGGTGGAAAAACTATATATATTCAAGTAGAAGTAGTGGACACCCCGTTAGATTACAACCTCCTTCTAGGAAGAAATTGGTTTTATGCCATGACTGTTGTCGCTTCGATAGTATTTCAAATAGTCCAATTTCCACATCTAGGGAGAATTGTTACCATATATCAACTTGATTTCTGTACGCCAGATGTTACTACCTCTATAGCTAATAACATTCCTATGTTAGGTCAGTCCCCTCCTCCTTACCAGTCAATTGGGGTAGGTATGTTGAAGGATTCATCCCTTATGGGGATTTTTCCATCCACTCCTCCTAACACAAACACAATCATAGTAAATAAGATTGCATCATTTGATTATGAGCCCAAGGGAAAACAAATCATTGAGTCCACCTCATTGAGTATGCATGAATAAATGTACAACATCATTCAAACCCTTTTCGATGATCACACTGATGAACTTCATCTGGTGGCTTCGGATCCTTACCACCTACCCTACTGGTTAGAACCATCTCTTCCTATTCTAGATTATCTCTTTGAGACTTTTCCTTCCGATGAGTCCATTATGGAGATCATGAATATGAATGAGTCTATTTGGGAGGATCACCATCGTAGATCCTCGTTCCTCCCCAACACCAGTTCAGTAGACCATGACTTTGCATCCCTGTTTTCCACTGATATTGTCAACACACCTCAAAGTCCTATATTGTTGCAAGAAACATATTCTAAAGGAAACCTATCCAACATTACTCAGACAAATCCGATTGACATATCATCCAAGCCTGGTACCGTCGAGGATGTTCATGTTGGGCAGAACTGCTCGGCAGAAGAATCTGAATCATACAAGGCACTTTTCAAAGAATTGCATGATATTTTTGCCTGTTCTTATGAATAAATGCTGGGGATAGACCCATCCATTGTGGTCCATGAAATTAAAACCTATCCCACCGCTAAATCTGTCAGGAAAAAACTAAGGCAGGTCCATCCATGGAAGGCCGCAGCTATTAAAGCTAAAATAGAGAAACTTCTGAAAGATGGGTTTATTTATCCCATACCCTTGATGGAATGGGTATCAAACATTGTCCCTGTCAATAAAAAGAAGGGCACCATTAGAGTCTATATCGATTTTAGAGACTTGAATAAAGCTTGTCCCAAGGACAACTTTCCTACTCCACACATCGATCAGGTTATTGACAACTGTGCCAGAAGTGTCATCTTCTCATTCATGGATGGATTTTCTGGCTATAATCAGATTGAGATATTACCCACTGATCAGCACAAGACAACATTCATTTTCCCATGGGGAACCTTTGCATATAGGGAGTTACCATTTATCTTAAAAAATGTTGGAGCCACTTTCCAGCGTGCGATGTCCTATGCGTTTCATGATATTAAACATATTGTTAAACCATACCTTGATGACCTCCCTGCTCATTCACAGTGATAGGAGGACCACCCTGGTCATCTTAGAGACATTTTCCTAATATGCCATCATTATAATATACGGCTCAATCCACATAAATGTGTTTTCTGCGTTGAGAAGGGACACTTGTTAGGTTTTGTGGTCTATAAGGATGGAATCCGAATAGACCCATTGAAAATTGCCACCATTTCAGCTCTACCAGCCCCAATCGATCTTCTCGAACTCCAAAGTTTGCAAGGGAAGGCAAACTTCCTCCGCCGTTTCGTGTGCAATTTTGCAGAGAAAACGCACGGTTATATGCATCTCCTTAAGAAGGACACTCCATTCTATTGGGATGACCAAGCCCAATGCACCTTTGATAATCTCAAACACGCTCCGACTCATTCACCCGTGATACACTCCCCAGATTATTCAAAGGATTTTCTCTTATATATTGCTACCTCCACTACTACCATCACTATGGTTTTGGTGCAGGAAAATCCCGACGGTTAGGATCACGTGATTTACTATGCTAGTAATAATCTTATGGATTCTGAAACCCGATATTCATGCATGGAGAAGTTATCATTGGCCACGGTTATTGCTGTTAAAAAATTTGGTCACTACATATTGCTCTGCACAACCACTGTATTGGCAGACCAGAACCCTATGTATTACATCCTAACTCGTCAGGTGCTCGAGGGCAAGTACTCTCGATGGATAGTCATACTACAAGAGTTTGATATGGAATTTTCCAAAGCAACATCAAAGAAATCCTTGGTCTTTGTCGAGCTCATGTGTGATCTTCCCTGTGTTTCGATGGAATCTAAGCCTAGTGATTCATTTTCGGATGAATTCATGTTCCTGATAAGCACTACTGACCCATGGTATGGATATTTGCTCATTTATCTCCAAACACAAATATTTCAGCCAAATCAATCCTATGATGATCACTGCCGTATCCGTTACCATGCGAAATACTACCTCATCTTGAATGACACCTTGTATAGATGTGGGATCGATTCTATTCTCTGGCGATGCCTCACCCATGAGGAAGCTAAACAAGTGTTGAATGATTGCCACTATGGAGCATGTGGCCGTCATTTATATGGGATGGCTATAGGCTAGAAAATCCTTCACGCTGGCTATTTCTAGCCTTCAGTCTTTAAAAATGGTCATGAGGCTATCAAGAAATGCCCACCTTGTCAACATTTTTATCTGAAAAAGCACACTTATCCCGCTCCGCTACACCCTGTCATTGTCGTTGGCCCATTTTCCAAATGGGGGATTGATTATATGCATTGTAAGCCTACCTCAGCTGAGGGGCATGCTTACATCATCATAGCCATTGACTATTTTACAAAGTGGGCTGGGGCCATGCCTACATATGCGGAAGATGGTAATATTGTCGCTCTCTTCCTATTCAATCATGTCATAGCTATATTTGGAGTCCCGCAGTCCATATTTACTAATCATAGATCACATTTCTGTAATCAAATGATGGAGGAACTAAGTGCCAAGCTAGTTTTTCACCATGAAAACTCTATGCCATATTATCCACAAGCTAATGGTCAGGTAGAGGCCATTAACAAAGTTTTGAAAACTATGCTTTGTCGGATGGTTGGAGACCATAAATCCAACTGGCACCATATCCTTTTCTTTGCTCTTTGGCCTTATAGGACTTTGGTGAAAATAGCTACTGGTTTCACACCTTTCCAGCTTGTTTATCGACTCCGAGCTGTCTTGCCGATTCTTTGTCAGATTCCATCCTTGAAACTTGCCGTCGAACTTCTCCCAGACACTTCCACAAAGGAAGAGAGATTTTTGCACTTGAACAACCTTGATGAAACTAGGAGAGATGCTGCCTTGGCTAATGAGGCACACAAGAAACACGTCAAGGCATAGTATGATAAATCTATCCAACCCCATGCCTTTAATGAGGGTGACCTAGTTTTGACTTACGATCATAGATATGACAAACTAGGGAAAGGAAAGTTTGAATCCATGTGGTACGTTCCTTTCGTCATTTCTAAAGTTTTAGAGAAAGGGGCCTACGAGCTCGTAGACTACGATGGAATCCCTTTAGGGAAACCTTGTAATGGGTTGTACCTAAAGAGGTACTATGCCTAGATCTTTCTCGGATAATATCTTGTATATATGTATATTGCTTGACTTTCAGTGTGCTTTAAGTATTTTCAATATGGTTTTGAGTATAGTGTCCGTATCTGTTTATACCATGTTTTGGTCGTGCAGAGAAAATGGATTTCTATGGATTCTCTAATGGTGCTTGCCACCACACCTTGAATTTTTCCTTAGTTGCTTGGGTTCTCTATTCCCCAAATTACGATTTGGTCAGTTCAAGAGTGGTTTCTATTGGTCTTGCTACCAACAAAATCGTCAAGTATCGAGGAGTCATAGGTCTTCTGACTGAAGCTTCCTCCCAAGATGTTCACAATTTGGTAGTCTTGATGGACTCACAACTCATGGTTTGTCATCTAAACCATGTTTATACCATTAGGAATCCCATGCTTCTCCACCTCTTCTGGAGGGTATAGGCATATCACCTATAGGCATATCCCTAGGGAACATAATGTAGTTGCTGACTCATTAGCTAATTACATCCTATATTGGCATATTTCCCATTCATGACATGAAAATCAAACATGGTTCATTGTAAATAAATAATTAAAGACACATAAAACTCATGTAAAATACATTCAACATTTGAGACATATAAACACCAGGTAAAAGTTTGTATAAATATATGAACATGTTTAAAAAAAAATAGGTCACAAGACCTCATTTGAAGCACATAGGATGTCAAGTAAAAATCACCATACAAAATATTGAAGCTATCAGCTTTCAGTAGATACACCATGCACACATTGTCTAGTGATGCTCATGGTACCGCATCACTGCCCGAGCTACTCTACATAGCAGTCTACTAAACCGACCCTGTACTCCCACTGTAGGTCTCTAATACCTTAGAGGGAGGCCATCAATGGAAGTATCAGGGATGTCTAGGCTTAACCTCTCTAGGTTTTCCTCTAACTCCCTAGTCACATCGTCACCCTACGGTACGAAATGGGCTCCGGTTCATCTATCCAATGGGGAAGATCCCCCAAGTCGTGCTGCTCTGACGTCTGCATGAAAATATTCAAGTCTCATTACTTAACATAAAAAATATAAAACATAAAAAACATAAAAACATTGTTTCCATTTTAGATTTTTTGCTTCTTACCGATATCACCCCACTATCCACCAGGTGGGACCAGTAGATCAAGGTCACCACTGAAGTCAGTTCCCACATATGCATAATCCTCCACCATGAGGAGCTGATCTCTCAACCATCGAAAGAAAGGGTCATCGAACTTTACCTCCCCCCTACCCACTACAGTATGAGCCATAATCCGGACCCACCTTTGCATGCAAGGGTCCCATGCTCTCAGCTCTGTAAAGACCACCTGGGGTCTCATCTGTGGAACCCGTTTGAAGAAGAACCATGTTGGAATGGAACCAAAACAAAATTTCCTCAATTCCCCCTGTCGACACTTGGTCAGCTGATCCTTGAAGATCGGAAGCAGGGCTTCTACCCAGTTAAATATTGTAGGCACCACGACCTCTATGGCATAGAGCATATGTGCTCTAGACACCTGGTGCACTCCTTGGATTCCTGCCACTCTCTGCATGGTAAACAATACAGTCCATAGAGGTCCATCCATCACTTCTTTTATGGGGATTTTATTCCTCGATGTCCTTGTCCCAGGAATACATTGACAGTCTATCAACTCCTGTGTAGTGATGTCCCCTCTGTGGGGACCAATCAGCGAGATGGAGCACCCCATCTCGAAAGGTTAATCAGGAAGTATATGTCCTCTACCTCAACTGTTAAAATATGAGCAGCAACCTCGAAGTATTGTTGCTCCAGATTCCACATCCAGAGTATATGCTCTAGAAATCACTCATGCGATACCATACTGGGCGTGCGGAAGAATTTTAAGAGTCCACAGTCTCTCAACGTGGCTATGCAACCCACATTTCATTCAACGAAGGCATCGTCATTATCATGCTATATCTCTTTCCATATGACCATTTTTGATCAGCAAGAACCTCCAAAAAACAATCACAAGACCCATTAGAATCATTCTTAATCATCCAAATCAAATGAAATGAACTAGTTTTTCTTGTGTGACTATTTTTACTTCTCCACGGCCGACACTGCCTGTGCCCCGTTGAGGACAGGCAGTGGCACCCTTCTGTGCGCTAGTTTAGTTGGTAGCAACATACTTTATGTTTAATAATAAAGATTCCTTGAGATCATATTCAATCTTCTCTCATTTTCTTTAAAGGGTCCATTCAATAAGCATGCACCACATTGCCTTATCAATGAAATTTCTCAAAAGAGCCAAAGGGTTCCTTTCCATATTTTGTTTTTAATTCAAACTTTGGCAAAACAATATTATATGGATTTTTTTTCTTCAGTGTAATACAAAACAACATAATTTTTTTTATTTTTATTTTTTTCAGTAGAAAAAAACATACTTTTGTTGTTCATAACGAATCAAAAAGTACATATCATATACAAAATAGTCTCATCAATCCTGACTGTTTTAATACCAAAAAGAGACTGAAACTACCAGCGTAGTCAACAATTCCATAACTACAGACAAAAGAGACTCACAAGTGATTTGAACTTAACCAAAAGACAAAAATACAGAGCATGTCCAAACACTCTAAAATATACAGAGATAGCACTAAAAAACTAGTAATAAAAGATATTTAGGGTACCAGCATTAAGTGAAGAATTTCCCTCAAGTTCTTCCCAATAGAGTTCACCAAATGAACCTTCCAAAAATGATTTTGATAACTAGTGAGAAAGAAGATTTTTCTCTTTCTAGATATGTTGAAAGGCTATATTAGTAAAAAATGAGAGCTTTTTACAAATTCTGTGGCAATAAGGATAAAGTTCAATCACTCTTAACTTGAATTCTCCTTTAACCCACTTAATCATGACCCTTGAGTCACCATAAACCTGCAAAGTCATTGTTATACCTAAATCCTATCACCACCATGTGATGAGACCCTTAACTTCCATGTTTGCCCTTAATCCCAGCACTTAGAGTGGAAACCTACTATGTCTGTCAATTCTACATGAAAAAACTCAACACCGCGCTTTTCTTGTGTCCCATGAGCGGTACCTTACTCAGCACTGCCTATATCCTGTTTTCAAGGAGCGGTGCCACCGCCTATGGTCTTTTGTCCAAAATCATTTCTCATCTAAACCGCTCTGTCATAAGAGAAGAAAAGCGATACCCTGGGTAAAATGGAAAAAGAGAAGTTTCTTGAGGCTTCTAGAACTTGATCCTCGTGTCCTCCCTTATCCCTATCATTATGGGTTGGTTTGAACTCGAGATTCCCCCATGACAAGATCTTGGAGGCACCTCACCCACAATTCTCTCAACTATTCCTATCCATTGAGCCTTATAAATACAAGCTCATATCCATAGTTGAGAGGGAGAACTATAGAGGTATTGTTATGCTATTGGATTCACCACTTAACTCAAGCCATTGGAGAGCATAGAGAGCAAAGTTGGAGCTTATGGGGATGAAGTGTTTGTCTTGTGGAGATTGTTGTCGACACTAAGGAAATGGTTGTAAGCTTCTCCATACATCTTTAATGCAAAGCTGATTTCCGTCCCACATTACTCTTGTTTTGATTTCACATGTACATGTTGTTAGATTCCTTAGTCACTAACATGGATAAGTAAATGATTTTTTGGTAGCTTTGATGTGTTTGCATGTTTGATGTGTTTGCAGGTACACAGGTTCACTATCGAAGCAACATTCCAGGTGTCTATGACATTCAGGGAAGGTCTTCATCCTTTGTTGTTCACTCATTTGTTCTGGATCTGAACCATTCATACCAGAGGAACAACTTCTGTCTGTAGAAGGTGCAATATTCCTGATTACAGTCACGACTCCAAAAATTGTAGCAATTTTACACAAACACCACAAAGCAAGAAATTAAACTTTCATATTAGTACCAGATCCACAGCTGAGATTGAAATTAAACTTATGAGAACTATTAAGCAATATAACCACACCAACAATGAAAATACCATCTTTTGATGCCCCATCAAAGTAATCAATAGCTCCATTAAACTGCATATCTCGTAAAACCTTGGTTTTTATTCCTACCATTGTGTTTTGCTTAAAATATTTTACCAGAGATAAAATATACATGCAGATACAGCTTGGATCCTGAAGCTGATTTTAAAAAATACTAAAATTTCTGATAGACCAAATCTTCCAGGAAATCACTGCTGGTAAAAAAGGAAAATCTCTACAATTTTTATACCAAAATTAAACACACTGATCAAAGTTTTCACTTTCTCTAACACATTTTCACCATTGCTTACTTTCCATGTAAGATACATTCCAATCCAATGATAGACTTTCAGGAACCCCTTCCTAATCATGGAAGCATTCCAAACATATTTTTTTGGCTTCCTAACCCAATCATAAAGAGGTTTCTTTATATACTTGTTGTACACAATTATAGACCAAAGATAATTACCAATTCTACCTCTCCAGAAGATTTTTAATCTTAAGGCTGCACTGAACCAATGTAAACGTTTTGTTCCCTAACCACCCCATTTAGATGGCATAGAAAGTATTTCCCAGCTGACCATGACCAAAGAGCCTTTTTTGGGTCCACCTGTCCATAAAAAGTTAAAAATAAACCTTCTTAGCTGATTTATGACAGATGAAGGAACCTGCAAAAGGGAGAACCAGTATACACGAATACTAACAAGAAATGCTTTTATAAGAGTGAGTCTTCCACCAACTGAACGAAATATGAAAGTCCAATTCTTGATTCTCTTTTCAATGTTTTCTAATAACCACTACCAGTCCTGCACTGTGTAAGAACTAGGCTCCAAAAAATAGCTTAAATACTTAAACCCCTTTTCCAAATAATAGGATTTATAAGGAAGAAAGGACAAGACACCTTCAAGAGAAATTTTTTCAAGTTCATAATGAAAGAAACTTGATTTCCTCACACTAAATGACATACAAGAAGCTAAGTAGAAAATACTGATAATCTAGTTATAACATCTCCATTCATCCATAGTTGCTAAGACAAATAACAACACATCATCAACAAAGAGCATATGAGTAATTGAAGAAAGTTTACTTAAATTTACTCCCTTAACCTTTCCTTTGTACTTCGCATCTAGGATGAGTTTTCTTAGGCCTTCAATATTTAACAGGAACAATAGAGGGGAAAGTGGGAAGCCTTGTCTGATACCTCCACCACTTTTGAAGAAACTGGAGGGATCCCCATTTACTAAAACAACAAAAGTTTGCAGAAGAGACATAAGCCATGATACAATTAACAACCAACAAGGGCATACCAAATTGAATAAGAATTAACCCTAGAAATCCCCAATCAGCTCTATCAAAATCTTTTTTTAGATCCATTTTCAGGAGCAAAGTTTTCAATTTTTTTCTTTTGACTAAATGAATTACGTCTTGAGCTATTCCAATAGCATCAAGAGTTTGTCAGCCATGTAAGAGCCCAAATTGTTCTAAATATAAACCACAGATAAACATTTTGACAAACATGTTTTATTATGAGAGAGATAACCTTCGAAATAAACTTATTAATCAAATTGCATAGAGCTATTGGATGAAAATATGCAAAGCTTTCTGGCTTATTGCATTTTGGCACAAAAGTGATGAAAGCCGAATTAAGAGTCCCTGAGACAAAACATTCAGAACGAGAGAACTACACCATTTCCAATAAAATTTTCCCCATGATATCAAAGAAATGAATAAAGAGATCCAAAGTACACCCATCTGGTCCTAGACTCTTCTCCTTTTTAAAGAGTTTTAAAGCTTCCTCAATTTCCTTTAAAGTCACCTTTTTCCCCAATTTTTCCCCTTCAAATTGATCAAAGAAAACAAGAAAATGTTTAACAGTTTTGAGCTGAGCTTCTAGAGAACAGGATCTGCCAGCTTTGAAGAGGTTCCCAAAGTACTCATTAGCCATCCTTTCAAGATCATACTACCCTTTAACCAACTACCCTTCCTCATCGTACAGATCCCAAATGGAGTTCAAATTTCTTCTATTTGAAGCAAAGGAGTGAAAAAATTTAGTATTGTTGTCACCCAACAATAACCCTAACGCTCTACTTTTTAGCCTCGAGTATTTTTCTTCCTAATTCAAGATAAAATATTTTTTCCTTTCCAAATCCTTATTCAACTGATAGGCATCTTCATAGGTCAAATAATCAGGGCTTTTCATAAGGATACTATTAATATTCTCTTCCAGAAATTTAAACTCTTCCCATTATTTTTCTTTTTTGACCCTTAGCCATTTAGTCACTGCTTCCTTAAGAAACTTCCTTAAGAAGCTTTAATTTTGAAACCAAAATTTCCATAGGATTCAAGGATTCATCACATTCTAAATTTAACCAAAAATCCTTGATAAAAGAGCAGAAATCCTCTCTATCCAGCCAAGAGCTATTGAATTTAAAGGGAAATTTTTTATTCGGAATGACTCCTTCAAATTCCAAAAAGATGGGCCAATGGTATGAGACCCAATTCTTTCCCGTCCAAGATCTATACCTCTGAAAACTTTGAACCAGAGAAGTGTTTTATAACAAATCTATCCAACCTTTTAAGAATGCCATCCTTCCCGCTTTTGCCATTTGTCCAAGTGGGATGGAGAATTGGAGGAGAGATATCAACCAGATCATGGTTTTCCAAGAGAGAATTGAAAAATTAATCCTTCACATCAAGATTTGCACTTTGTCCCCAAATTTATGCAAGAGAGATTGTGAAATTTAGGTCTCCCACCATAATGATATTATCAACATTTAACAAACTAGAACTTGCAAGGGGTTCCCAAAAACATTCTCTATTCTTATAGGGAGAATAAATATTCAGAATGGAAACTTCTAGATCTATAAACCCTAAATTCCCTTCCAAAAGAATACCCAAAACAATTTTGAGCGGTTTTAAGCTTGCAAACCTAGGGTTCCAATAGGAAATAAGCCCTCCAAAAAACCCGAGGAATCAAGAGAAGATAATTCCCAACCGGGAAGAATATTTCCCATAAATTCTAAAGCATGGGAAGCTGGACACATTGTCTCTTGCAAAAAAATTATGATAGGGTTCATAGCATAAATTAGTTTGGTTAAGGCCCTCACCCTCTCAGCCTTACCCAAACCCCTCACATTCAGAGAAAGAAATGACATTAAGAACACTCTACAAAGGGGCTTTGAGCTCTAAGTACCCCAATAGAAACAACATAAACTTTTAAATCTTTTTCAAGAGACACTTCCTCCAATCTTATTGATAAAGGCTTGTATGCATGAGGAGCCAAGTCAGAATCCAAGACTTTTTTAGAAGCAATATTTTTTTGAATGGTTACATTCTGGAATCTAATAGACTTTAGGGGTAGGATTTCAGGCTTGGAAGAAGGGTTTTTAGAATAAAATTCGAGCGAAGACATTCACCACCTTGCATCAAAGGAGCCAATGCCACTTTCCTTCCAATTCTCAAGATCAACTTCCAAAGGATAGACATCCACATGTTTAATGTTTTCACTTCTGGAAGACTCCTCAGAAACCCTTGAAGAAAGAGGGTTTTTAGGAAAAAAATCAAGCAGAGACTTTGACCCCTTACATCTGAAGAGTTATAACCACTTTCCTTCAAAATCTAAAGATCAACTTCCAAAGGGGAAACAACCACATGTTTAGGTTTAAAGTTTTCACTTCGGGAAGGCTCCTTAGAAACCCTAGGGGAAGAACAATTTATCCCCTTAGAGACCTTAATTAAAGGGAAATCGAAACCCCCACAAATATCCTTTTCCAATAGCTAAGAAGCCTCAGAGACCCTAGAGAGTAACAATACTCAAGGATTTTTTTATTTTTATTTTTATTTTTTTTCTTCTGAAAATGTTTTCTCTTTAAACCCCTTATCCATCGAGTTGTGTAGAGGACAAACGATATTAAACTCATTATCCAAATTCCTCCTAGGGTTCCAACCATTTAAAATATTTTCCAAACTAATTGAATTCTTTTGTACAGAAATACAATGATCCAAATTCCTTTCAATAGACAAATAGAAATTAAGCTCTTATTTTGAAACATCCTCATAGTGTGTTGAAGAATCGGAGTTGCTCTTACCTTGATTTTTTTTCCTTGTGGAGTAGACGACCATCTTTTGTTTAACCCTTGTTTGGAGCAATTTGAGGATGTTGAAACTTCATCATCAAACTGGATTGGTCTTTCCCCCGAAAGGAGAAAGGGGCATTTCACTTTCACATGACCATATTCCCAACAATAGTAACATCTAAATGGGATATGAATATAATATAGCTTTTGATGAAAACTCCTGGATCCCCAAATTATCTCTATCTCTGCCAAGTGTCCCTTTGAGATGTTTAGTTTGACCATAACCTTCGCCATCTTTTTATTTATCCCGTGAAGAGAGTTTTTATCAATTCAGATAAATGTCCCCACCAAATTCCCTATGCCCTCCAAGATATTCCGTGTCCATAGTTCCAACAAAAAACCAGGCAAGAGCATCCACAAATGCCTCCTCGATTGTCGCTCATTGGTAGGGTTAAACGCAGTGTGCCATCTTTTCAGATACAAAGAACCCTCATTATAAATCCAGAATCTACTCAGAATTTTTCTTATCTTGTCCTCGTTTGAGAAGATGAAAATGATCCAGTCATTGATCAATAGATTGATTCTCGGTGCATACCCTACTTCTGGATCCCAAAAATTATTCACTCATTCTAGCAATTCAACTTTGTTCAAACTAGAAAACTCCAGTCTCCCTACCAATGCCCGTTTTGACAACATTTCCACCATATCCAGGTTAACATCGGCACTTAGTTCATATCTATACAAGTGCTCCCTTTCCTTATAAGCCTTAATTCTCCTTTGGTATTTTTCCCTCTCCCCTTTAAGCTTGGGCTGACCTCCTATCTCCAGTCTAGACGAACCATAAATATCAGGAGTATTTGCAGAGTGCAACACATTTCCTTCGCGATAAGATAGGGGAGAAGGGTTTTACAAAGAGAAAGCATTACCTTTTCGTTCACACATTATGAATCCACATGTACTCCATAATGCAATAAACTGCAAAAGCCACGCAGACCTCCCGCTCCACGTGATCCAATCAAGATCGATGCCTATAGGAAACATGTGTCTCCTACCCACACTTTAATCGCCATCCGTCACATCCATGATAAAAGAAAAGAGAGTTTGAAAGGTTTTAGGGTTAAAGTATATGAAACCCAAAACCAAACTAAAGGACCCCAAACAAAGATAGAAACTGCAAATACTGAAAACCCTAAGAAGACAAGAATGAAGACCCACAATGGCAAATTTTTGAGAGGGTTAGTAGCAGAATGACAGATTTTGACTTCCCACTTTTTTCACTTGGTAGGTACTAGGATAACCTAAAGCGGTTAGTTGAACTCCAAGTTTTCTACCGTCTCTCATCCACCGCCAACAAGGGTTTTCAGAACTGTCCCCTGCCAAACCCTATCCATTCCTTTGGTGTTCATTGCTCCTGAGTTCCAAGTCCAAAAAAAAACAATAGAAATGTTATCATTAAATGTTCAACAATGATACAACAATTTATATGATTTTTGAAATGATGATAGATATTGTAATTTCTCAAAAATAATTTAAACTATTTATTGGGTGTATTGTTAAGGCACTCCTTGTGTAAATTCGTCGGTTCAATACTCCATGGGTACTAGCTTGCAAAAAAAAAAATTAAGCCCATGGCGCATACAATAGAGGGTGAATGAGTGTACTATTATGAGTGTCCTTGGGCAATTTGTTTGTTTAAAGAATGAATTTAACATAATATTTAAAAAAAATCCACATTAAAAAAATGTCCACACACATATATATTAAAATTAGCTATAAACCATAGTTGTAAACCATCATAAGCCTTGGCTATATATATATATATATATATATATATATATATTAAAATTAGCAATAAAACATAGTGGTAAACCATCGCAAGCCTTGAATATATATATATATATGATAGGATAGGATAGGATAGACTAAACATTTTACGGTTTGTATTTTTTCAATTAATTTGATCAAAATGTGACAATACATTTTCTATTAAAATTATGATTTTGATTATCTAAATTGGAATTTTAATTATAAAAATGAAATCATGGTCCTCAATTACTTTTAAACATCTCAATTATACAATTCCATCCACTTAAAACTACAATTCCAACCATTTTAACAAAATTTAACTAAAAAATCATTAAAAAAATAACACAAATCATATATATTTTTTAACTTATAATATATATTCATTTAATTTATTAAAAAATATATCTCTCAAAATTTATCATTACTAAGTCATTACTTAATTGTATTTTTTAAACATGGATATTTATACCTGCCTCAGCAGGTATATTCTAATTGTTTGAATTCAAACCCCTTTGACTTTTGGTATTACCTCGTGCATTTTGGTATTACCTGGTGCATATTGGTGCATATTAAAAGATTAAAATCTCTATTCCAAAGTTTAACTTTGCAATATGAAAAATAACAATTTTTAAATATTTTAAATTTTAATAAAAATATTTCTATTTGCTATTTTGTCAGCTTCTAATTGGCCAGTCAGGAGATGATGTCAGCCTTGGAGTTTGGTATCTGGTTTTCACTTGACACATGGCAACTATGACATCAGCATTTATTATATTTTATTATTATGTTATTTATAATTCAAAGAGCCTAGAGATGCCAATGGCCATGGCACGCATACTTCGTCTACTGCGGCTGGGTCTGAGGTTCCTGGTTCGAGTCTGCTTGGCTTCGCTAGAGGAACAGCTAGAGGCATTGCCACCAAGGCTAGATTGGCCGTCTATAAAGTCTACTGGCCACTGGGCTGGACCAACTCTGATCTGCTTGCGGGGATGGATGCCGCTGTTTCGGATGGAGTTGACTTGCTATCCCTCTCACTGGGGCTTCGTACCAGTATCGCCGGTGAACCTCTGGTTTTCCCTTACGATTCCGATGCTATAGCGATTGGAGCTCTCGGAGCCATTCAAAAAGGTGTTTTTGTGTCTTGTTCAGCGGGTAATGACGGGCTAACTCCTTCTGCGATTTCCAACACGGCGCCATGGATTATGACCGTAGGCGCTAGCACCATCGATCGAGATTTCCCCGCTCCCGTGGTGCTTGGGAACGGCAAAAACTATAGGGGATCCTCTCTTTATAAAGGCAAGATGCTGGGAAACAAGCAACTGCCTTTGGTCTACGGGAAAACCGCATCGATTAACGAGACTGCAAATATCTGCGCGCCTAGAAGCCTTGATCCCGTTATGGTTACTGGAAAAATTGTGCTCTGTGATGTTAGCAGAGGAGTGAATATAGCAGAGATAGGGCTCGTCGTGCAACAAGCTGGAGGTGCGGGAATGATTCTGGCTAACCTTCCCTCTTACGGAGATTTTTTGTGGACCGTTAGTCATTCGTTACCGGCAACCTGCGTCGATTCCAAGTCCGGAGATGACATTAAAGCTTATATCAACAGCACCGGAAATCCTACAGCAACCATTAAAGCCGAGGGTCTGACCATGGTGGGTAAAACACGAGCTCCAGTGGTAGCCAACTTCTCTTCCAAAGGGCCGAATCCAGTCGTTCCGGAGATCCTTAAACCGGACTTGATTGCTCCGGGGGTCAATGTATTGGCGGCGTGGACTGGGCACGTCGGGCCAACCGAGTTGATCTCCGATCCAAGAAGAGTAGATTATAACATAATTTCTGGCACATCCATGTCGTGCCCTCATGTGACAGGCATCGCAGCGCTTTTACATGCGTCGCATCCAGAGTGGACACCCGCTGCAATAAAATCGGTTCTGATGACATCTTCAGTGCTATTCGATCATTCTAAACGCGCTATACGCGACATGATCACCAGGATACCTTCAAACACCTTCGCAATGGGCGCCGGTCATGTGAATCCTGATGCTGCCTTGGATCCCGGTCTCGTCTACGATATGGGATTTGATGACTACTTTAACTTTCGGTGTGCTCTAAATTACAGCAGAAAACAAATTCAAGTGGTCACAAGGAAGGTGAGCTCCTGCCCCAAGTTACGCTCACAGGAGCAGCCAGGAGATCTGAACTACCCATCGTTCTCCGTGGTGTTCAAGCCGCTTGATTTAGTTCGTGTTACGAGGAGAAGTGTGACGAACGTTGGAGCGGCTGAGTCTGTGTATGAGATTACAGTGGACAGCCCTCCAAGCGTAAGTATAACTGTGGAGCCGAGGACCCTAGTCTTCAACAAGCAGAATGAGAAGCTGAGTTATACAGTGAGATTTGAAAACAAAGCAGCATCTAAGAACAAGGCTACCGGACACCAAGAATTCGGGCAAATTTGGTGGAAATGTGTAAAAGGTGGAACACAGGTCATTCGTAGTCCGGTAGCCATAGTATGGAAAGATGAAGGAGCAATGGTATGATACGATGATGTCAAAAGAAGCATTGCAGACTACTCTTCCATTATCGAATTGTAGGTGATG
>LPNX010223755.1:79838-103566 GCA_001517045.1 Pseudotsuga menziesii
CACTAACGTGGCACATGTTAGTCAGAAAATTTAAAATTTAAAATTGTTTTATAAAACAACTATTAAGTAGGCTCCATAGATATATTGTGAAGCATGAATTCAATGCACACATTCTTTGTTTGTCAAAAAGGAATTCCAGGGGGAAGGATGGGAATATTTGTGGCTACCATTGCAGCACTTGGCAGTCTCACTCATATAATTATAATTAAGTTGGTTTCAAAAAAGTGAAACAAAATTCAGATAATAGTTGTCATTATACATGTATTGAATTGAATTACAAAAGATTGCACTTACCTCATATAATTTAATTTAATTTTAAGAGTTTAGAATAAGCTTGAGGTCTAAGGCATACTCGTATTATGATAGTTTTATATAAGCCAATACTTACATAAACTACCCCTCACTTCCAAGCCCCCAACCTGGTGCCAGTTTCAGATGGGGATCTTCTTGATAAACTTCTATTACTATTTTCTTGGAACTTTTCTTAAGAGGCAGTTACTTAGCAACTATGTTGCTATTTCCACTTGTTTTTAACTTATAATATATTCATTTTGTTTATTAAAAAATATATATCTAGAAATTTATTATTAAAAAATATATATCTTAAAATTTATCATTACTAAGTCATTGCTGACTTGTATTTTTTAAACTTGGATATATACACAATTCAAAGTTCACTTGCATTCACAAGATTTTGATGCATGTTTTATATCCACTATCATTGTCTACATAAAATATATATGATTTTTGATCAAATATTGATGCATGTTATATAATTATATCAGACAATATATTATGATAGCATTTATATGTTACGTATGCATCTTTCACTCTATATATTTACTTTTACCGAAATTTTGACATATATTATAAATATAGTCTATTACTAATACATTTTATGTGTGTATTTAGTATCAAAACTTTTTTATTTTTATCATGGCAGATATAATGATATATAAATACATAATAACTTTTAGTGGAATTTTAATGTATTTTATAAATATATTTTAATGTATTTTATAATAACTTTTAGTGGAATTTTAATGTATTTTATAAATATATAATAACTTTTAGTGGAATTTTAATATTATATGTATTTTATTAATATGTTTTATATACATCAATCACGTTATTGTATATATTTTTTTCCTTGAAAAGTAAAGCTCCGGCAAATTTTTAGTTATTTTTATTTATTTAGAGGATGGTACTTATGGTAATTTTAAACAAGTCAACCACATTTTCATTATAAGTTTCACATGTCACTTATAAGAATAAAGCTTAAATAAGGAGGATAATACCCATCTCACAACCACTTAGGATACACAATTAACTCATATAATAATAATAATAATAATAAAAATTTGTTATTGTTAAGCTATATTGATTCAAGAAAAAAATGTTATCCATTTTAAATTACTTATCATAATAATACAAATTGTTTCCTATTTATTTTAACCGCATAATAAATCTCATGTGAGGAGCCTATTGGAATTAATTTATATCTAAAATTGTTTATTGATAGGATGGTGCACTAATATTCTTGCATAAAAAAATTAAGATATTAAGCCCATTATAGAGTTGGTTTTCTTGTAAATAATGTCATGATCAACTTATTAGCTAAGAATTGCTATAAATCTAGATACAAGAAGTGGACATATGAATGTGTCTTCTAAGATTTTAATAAGATCATGGAGACCTAGAGTTTACAACCTCATAAACTATCAAAATTTCTTTAGTGGACCTCCAAAGTGTGTGCTTAATGAGAGGATCTTAGCATTCAAATTCTTTCATATACTAAGCCTAATTAAAATGAAGAACACATTCTTACTCTTATAGTCATGTAGACCAAGCCTATTTACTGGGTTGTATTTGGATAACTTTTCTTTGCGGTTCTATAGTTTGTGCATGCATGTCCTACAAGATGAATACTCTTATCAATCAAATATAATTCCATATGTTTTGTTAGATTTTTAAAATTAAGCTAGCATTATATTAGGATCTTTAACTGAGAGAATAACTAGCACAACAATCAAACACAAGACACAATGAACATAGTGTTTTTCCTCGGGGAAACCATAAATGGAGAAAACCCCACAACTTCCTCAGAGATAGAATCAACACCAAAAGTAAAACCCCAAAGCAGTAAGATGATCTCCCAACAATAGTAGCCTCTTTCTTTCTAGCCCCAACAGCTTCTTCTTCCTCAGCTATGCACTACAACTGAGTGTGAGTGAGTGTGTGATAAATAGAGAGACTCACTCTCTATTTATACTAATTCCCGACTTGACAATAAATCACTAGGAGAGTCTAATAACCCTAGGGCCCTGAAACCATGGGGACTTTAACCCTTGATCAATAGGAGGGTTACCCACAATGACTTGACATGACTTGTTTACATTATTGAATATCCCGATAGGAAAATCGGGGCATGACATGACTCAAATACATTACAGACACATCCCGGAATAAACATCAGGGCACAATACATAAGATATATGGATGAATACATTCCGAAGTTACAAATACATCAACACTCCCTCATAACTAGGAAGGTATTCTCTCGAAAAAATTTATCAGCACAAGTCTTCTTCTCTGTATCATCTGGATCATCATCGATTCCTCGTCATATTCAAGTCATCTTCATCTTCAAGTTATCTTCATCTTCAAGTCATCTTCATCATCAAATCTGGATCATCACTTGATCTGGATCATCACTGGATCTAGATAATCATTAGATCTGGATCATCACTGGAACAACATCACTGGATCTGGATCATCATCACGGGTGCTATCTCATGATTCTTCTTGTCACAGGAAGTTCTACAGAGCCAACCCTTTTTCATGCTGGTTATAGGCCTAGCCTCCATGTAGGTCTTCTTTAGCGCTTATATCTGAGCCTAAATCAGAATGGCTTGCCCAACACTTACATTTGACAATGAGAGGAACACATCCAACACCATGTTAGAAAGGCACGCCCAACACTCACATTTGACCATGCAGGAACACATCCCACAACCCTATCAAAAAGGCCTAGCACTTACATTCACCAGCATGATAGGACACACCTACTATCATCTGTGAAAAGGCACAGCATTCACAACCACCAGCATGATAGGACACACCTACTATCATCCGTGGAAAGGCTCAGCACTTACATCCACCAGCATGGTAGGGCACAACTAATACCATATGTGGAAAGGCACAGCACTCACATCCACCAACATGGTAGGATACACCTACTACCATTTGTGGAAAGGCACAACACTTACAATCACTAGCATGGTAGGACACTCCTACTACCATCTGTGAAAAGGCACAACACTCACATCCACCAACATGATAGGACAAACCTACTATCATCTGTGGAAATCCCAGCACTCACATCCACTAGCATGATAGGACACACCTACTATCATTTGTGGAAAGGATCTGCACTTACATTTGATCATGTGGGAGCCAATCCCACAGTCACATCAGAATGGATCCCAGCCCTAGGCTAAGGATTTTTGGTAACTGACCAGGTGCCTCCATTCTCCCAGAGAATGGCATCAACCCTTATATCTGATCAAGTGGGAAAACATCCCTCAATCACATAAGAATAGCCCTGCACTTATATCTGATCATGTGAGAACACATCCCACAGTCATATCAGAATGGCCCTTAGCCCCAGACTAAGTATTCCTGGTAACTGCCTAGGTGCCTCCATTCCAAGAATGTCATTTAGCACTTATATCTGATCATGTAGGAACTAATCCTACAGTCACATCAGAATGGCTCAGAACTCATATATGACATGGAAGGAACCAATCCTCTCACCATGATAGAATGGCTCAACCCTTACATCTAACCATGGAAGGAACTAATCCTCTCACCATGTCAGAATGGCTCACAGACTCATAACTTCCCTTTGGAGGGAACCTCGATCTAGAGAACACCAAGATTCTCCCTGAAGTATTCAAACTTCACTTTGGCCAATGGCTTTGTTAACACACCAGCTATCTGTTCGTTTGTCGCAACATACTGGAGCTTCACTGCTCCTCTCTGCACCATATTCCTGATATATTGATATTTGATCTCGATATGCTTCGACTTGTCATGGAACCGGTGGTTCTTTGACAACTTCACAAAACTCTAGTTGTCGCAATATATACAAGCAGCATCCAACTGGAGATCAAATAAATCAGACAGTAGCTTCCTCAGCCATACTGCCTCATAACTAGCTGAACAAGCTGCGACATACTTTGCTTTAGCTGTACTCAGTGCCACACAGGACTGCTTCCTGCTAAACCAAGAGATTACACTTGATCCCATATTGAAGCAGCACCCTGAAGTGCTCTTCCTATCGATGGCACTGCCTGCCCAATCTGAATCAACATAACCTTCCAAGTTAATCTTTTGATTCACCTCATACTTGAGCCCATAATCAACTTTACCCCTCAGGTACCTCAAAATATGCTTTGCAGCAATCAAGTGAACATGTCTCAGATTTTTCAGGAATTGGCTCAAGGTGTTCACAACAAAGCAAATATCTGGTCTCGTGTTCGTCAGGTACATCAGGGTCCCAATCATCTAACGATACATCGTAGCATCAACTGACTCTGATGAAGCACCACTCAATAGCTTCAAGTTCGACGCCATAGGTGTGGTCATGGCTTTGTAATCCATCATCCCGAACCTCTTCAGGATCTCTACTGTATACTTCCCTTGTCCCAGGGAAATTCCATTTGCATTCTGCCACACCTCCATGCCTAGAAAATATTGCATCATACCCAAGTCCTTCATTTCGAACTTGGCAGCAAGATTCCTCTTCGTATCAAAAATCAACCCATCGATACCTATTACAAACAGATCATCTACATACAGTAGGAGTTTCATTGGGTTACCATCTTCAAACTTGTAGTAAAGGTTGGAATCTTCCTTACTCTTGGTAAAGCCCAAACTAGATCGAAAGTTGTCAATTCTACCGTACCATGTCTTGGGTTCCTGTTTCAAACCATACAGGGCTTTCTTCAATTTACACACATGAGTCTCCCTGTCATATGTCTCAAAACTGAGTGCCTAATCCACATACACTTCCTCTTCTACTACACCATTCAAGAAGGCAGTCTTGACATCCATCTAGTGTATCTTCCATTTCATCACTGCAGCCATAGCAAGTACTGATCTGATGGAAGTGTATTTGGCTACAGGTGCAAAATTTTCTTCATAATCTATTCCTTCTTTCTAGGAGAAGCCACGAGCCACAAATCTTGCTTTATATTTCTCTATGTTACCATCTGCAGCATGCTTGATCTTGTAGTTCCATTTTGAAGTTAAAATAGACTTCCCATTTGGTCTCGGGACATCATCCCAAACATCATTCTTCATGATCGATTGATACTCTTCGATCATAGCATCCTTCCATTCTTTCCTTTCTGTTTCTTCTTCATAGTTGGAAGGTTCTTTATCGATGAAGTCACATAATAATGCTACATACCCAGAGCAAGACTTGGTCCTCTTTCTTTCTCTGTGATTCTCTTCTAGAGCCCCATATCTTTCTGCACCTTGGATAGCTTCTCGTACCCAAGCAGGTTTCCTCTTATGAGGATTCTTCTCCTGAGGTGGATCTACAGGTTCTTGAGGTTCTTCAAATTCTCGATCTTCTTCTTGAATTTCTTCTTTCATGGTTGTGTCATGAATTCTAAGTGCTTCTGATTCTTCAGGTTTTTCAGCAGGCCTCTTTCTGGATTTGTTGTAAGCCGAGTCTTCATCAAATGTCACATTCCTGCTAATGTCGATCTTCTTGAATCCTGAGAAGTATATTATGTAAGCCTTCAAGATTTCAGAGTATCCCAAAAATATACCCTTCTTTCCTGAAGGATCTAATTTAGTCCTCTTTTCTTTTGGAATGTGTGTGTACACTAGACAACTGAATATTCTGAGATGGCTGACTTCTGGTTTCTTGCTGAAAAATACTTCTTCAGGTGTCTTGTTCTTGAGTACTCTGTGTGGAGTACGGTTCTATATATACACCGCTGTTCTAGAAGCTTCTGTCCATAGATGCATGGGAAGATATTGATCATGAAGCATTGATCTTGCAGCTTCCATGATAGTTCTATTCTTCCTTTCTGCAACCCCATTCTGTTGTGGATTATATGGAGTGGATAAATCCCTCTTAATCCCTGAATCTTTGCATAACTCTTTGAATTCATTTGTTGTGAATTCTTCACCATTATCTGATCGAAAGGTCTTGATCTTCTTTTCTGTGTGATTCTCTATCAAGGCTTTGAATTCCTTGAATTTGCTGAAAAATTCATCTTTGTTATTCATGAAGTATATCCATGTCTTCCTAGAAAAATCATCAATAAAAGAAACATAGTATACACACTTGCTTAATGAACTTGATGACATTGGACCGCATACATCGGAGTGGATGATTTCCAAGATTCCTTTTGCCTTGCTCTCGCTACTTGGAAATGTCTTCTTTGTGTTCTTTCCTTTCGCACATCCTTTGCAGACTCCATCATGTTTTTCTCAAATTTCTGGAAGACCTTCAACAACTTTGCTTACAAGTGGTAGTGCTCTTTAATGCACATGTGCAAGCCTTCTATGACAAATTTCATTTGGCTCTACTATGTCATGGACCAAGGCTTGTTCTGGATGGCCCTTAAATTTGTATAGACCTCCCTCTTGTTCCCCAATCACTACTGCATCATTAATAGTCTTTCCCTTTGGTCACATGATAACTTGGCCATCTATAAATGCAACCCTTATGCCTTTTGCATCTAATGTAGATATGGAGAGGAGGTTCTTCTTTAGTCCTGGTACAAATAATACATCCTTCATTGTCATAGACTTTCCAAAGTCTAGCTTATAGGAGGATTCCTCACTACCTTTTATTGGATATTGGTAGTCATCTCCACGTTTCACCTTGTGTGGTGATTCATGTTCTGATAGTTTCACAAAGGATTCTTTGAATCCTATAATATGTTTGGAAGCCCTACTGTCTATAAGCCAATCATTGCTTCCATGTGTAATGTTTCCCGTGAGAGCGGAAATCAAAACATATTCTTCATCACTTGAGGAGTCATCACTTTCATGTCTGATTCTCTTTGTGGAAGGTTCATCATCCTCTACAGCATGAGAATGATGTCTTCTCTTGTTTCCCTTCTTCTTGTGAGAGAAATTTTTGTTTCTAGGACATTCTCTAGCATAGTGTTTTTTCTCTTCACATGTATAACATCTGATTCTAGAAAAATATTTTCTAGTGTTATCTTTGTGAAAGTGCTTACCTTTGGTGTGATGAGAACTTCTTCTGGTTTTCTTGGAGTGTACCGTGAGAGCTTGATCTTCACATCGCATCTTTTCTTCTTGAGATGCTATTCGATCTTCTTCTTGAGAGCATTCTTCCCATAGTTTGTTGAACTTGAATAACTTCTTTCTAGCACAGATTCCTTGAATAAAGGAGTCCCATGATCTAGGGAGGCCATTCAAGGTGGTCATTACAATCTCTGCATTCTCCACTTCTTCATCTACTACTTCCAGTTGTTCCTTGATCTGAGATACCCTTGTAAAGTAAGAATGGATGGTCTCTGCATTCTGGATCTTTACATTCTTCAGTTGGTTTCTCAAAGTCATCTTCCAGTTTATGTTCTTTCCTTCAAACAGTTTGGTCAAGGCATCAAACATAGCTTTAGGTGTCTTTAGGGAGGACACATGTGGTATGAGGTGATCCTTGATTGAATCAGCAATAATCCTCTTAGCCATGACCAACTTCTTCTTGTGTAAGGCCTTAGCCTCATCTCCCTCTGGAACTGGAACCTCCTCATTGATATATGAGTCCAACTCATTTTATTCCAGGACTAGGGAGATCCTATACTTCCAGGATCGAAAGTTATTAGCTCCCTCAAGCTTTTCATCAAGATTGTTATGATGAGACATATTAACTAAGAACCTAAAATGGAAATACAAAATATTTAGATCTTACCAGGTCAAGATGTCAGATATGGATTTGGAGCTGAATTTTTGTAGTGCTGGTTCAGGAGCAGCTTAAGGTTTGACTTTTTCAGAGTTTTGTCCAACCAAATGCTTTGATCTTGATCTCTAAACTTCAATTTTGAGGATGAGATCAATCCAGGCCTGGGCTCACTCAAAAAATGCACTTCTGTGGAAAGCCCTAATTTCTGACAGTAGTGTCAATTCAAAAACTGAAAACGCTTTAGCAATCAGATTCTGCTTCGACAGAAAGATGTGCCCTAGGGAGGAGTGTCAGCCCAACATTATTTTGCTGAAAATATATGGAGAGAGATCCAAAAAGTAGGAAGCCCTAGTTCCTGCAGCTACATAGTGTCTTCTTCTCAGGTTAGCTCTGATACCATGTTGGATTTTTAACATTAAAGATAGCATTATATTAGGATCTTTAACTGAGAGAATAACAAGCACAACAATCAAACACAAGAGACAATGAACACAGTGTTTTTCCTCGGGGAAACCATAAATGGAGAAAACCACGCAACTTCCTTAGAGATAGAATCAACACCAAAAGTAAAACCCCAAAATAGTAAGATGATCTCTTAACAGCAGTAGCCTCTTTCTTTCTAGCCCCAATAGCTTCTTCTTCCTCAGCTATGCACTACAACTGAGTGTGAGTGAGTGTGTGATAAATATAGAGACTTACTCTCTATTTATACTAATTCCTGACTTGACAATAACTCCTAGGGCCGAATTCACTAGGAGAGTCTAATAACCCTAGGACCCTGGAACTGCGGGGACTTTAACCCTTGATCAATAGGAGCGTTACCCACAATGAATTGACATGACTTGTTTACATTATTGAATCTCCTGATAGGAACATCAGGGCATGACATGACTCAAATACATTACAGACACATCCCAGAATAAACATCAGGGTACAATACATAAGATATACGGATGAATACATTCCGAAGTTACAAATACATCAACATGTTTGGCATGGAAAACATTATTTTCCTCCTCTTCCAATTTTCATGAAGCTTCTCCAAGGGAAACTTAGTGCCCCAGGAGAACGATTTTTTATGAGTAAGAAAGGCTTGATATTTGGTGTAGAAAATAAGTTCATGCTTATTATAATTGATTGAAGATATTTACGTGAATATATAATAATATACATTGAATAATGTTTTATTTGATAAAAATTAATAAGATGATGATTACAATGAGCCTTGTGATGATATACTTATACACATTGGTTGGTCACGAGGTGAAATAGTATGTGCCCTTTGACTTTTCATCAGGTTTATTATATTATTATTATTATATCTATTATTATGCTTATAACATTTCCACCCACTTATGGCATGTTTTGTCCTCAATTCATGGTAAATATGATTCTCTCTAACTAAGCACTCTTGCATGGTGGAATCAAGTTTGTTTGGTTTGAGTGTTGGTGATGTTCTTTTGTATTGTTTGCATCATATTTGAAGTCTTTTGACATGATTGTTTATTGTAAAACCTTGATTATTATTGGTAACATATTTTCCATTTTTTCATTGTTGTGTGTTTGTATGTGCTTCTTGTTCCTTTTTCATCAATTGCAATTTATCTTTCTTGATAGTGGAACCTTCAACACCGTATAATTAAAATTTTAACCTTTCTAATTAAAATCATGAATTGTTCTTCAAGGATGTTATAAGAGACCAACTACATCATCCATTTTTTACCTAGCACCATATCCATCTCATTGAGTCGTAGATCATAGAAACTTGTTTGTATAGACATTTCTTGAAGTTGAATTGAGACTCTATGACATCTACCTACTCCTTTTACCTTTTGTCCATCAATAATCATAACTAGGAGGTCCTTGGAAGGGTACACCAAGTGGTTTAGTTGTTTAGCAACATTGATGTATATATAGTTATCAGTATTGTCTCTCAAGAAGAAGATCGAATAGCATAGTATTTTGGTCCTTCCTAGTTTTATATGAATAATAGGTTCAAATAATATAATAATATCGATACATTTGTTATTTTGGTGCATCAACAATGGTCAAAGTGGAAAAAAATGTTTCAAGGTTGATTTGAGCATAAGTTTTTTTGTTTTAGTTTGACTTAGTCCCACTGGGTTACAAGTTTCTATTGTAGTTAATGTTTGAGTTTACCTACATCTAGATATTTTGGGGAAGAGGGAGGGATCCTTGGAGGTTAGCTACGATAGTCTACCCCAATATTTTTACTAGGGATGCCATCCATGAAGATGGGGAAGCATCCTGTTGGTTTCTTTGGGAGGTTTTCCTTGGGAAATAAAACAAATCTAGAATGATCCTTAATTAAATTTGACTAAATAAAGGGGGTGCAGATGGGAATTATCCATTTTTTAGTTCCATTCATGTAGATTTTCAAGGAAATTTTGTACCTACCAACAAAATCAAGGAAATTGATGATTTTTATTGTTAAGTTAACCTTGAGTTAATCAACCAATAATTAGGTTAACATTAGCGGTTTATTGATGGGTGTATTTGATTATTGATGGGTTTAAAATTAGTGGTTTATGGTATGACATGGTATTTTCCCATGATATTTAAAATGATGAAGCATGTTTAAAGGCTTGGAGAACTCCATTGTAAAATACCTCATGCAACTTGTTTTTTGGTTGGCTTGGACAAATTGGAAAATCTCTCTCTCTCTCTATCTCTCTCCCTAATTCATTGGATTTGATGAAGATTTATTTATGTGAAACACTGGAAATATATCTCTCTCTCTCTCCCCCTATGAATTTATGTGATACATTGGAAAAATAATCAATGCATTTATGTGATATATTGGCAAAATAATCACATAGAGGAAAGAGTAATCAAGTTGGGAGGGATTGATTTGGAGTAGGTAAATAATTCAAGATTTATTTGCTTGGGAATAAAGTGGTAAGTTAAGTACTTGGTTGAAAATGATTGGTTTATGTAATTGTATTTGGAGCAAAAGGTATGCAGGGAACATAATAGGTTGATGTTCCATAGAATCACATGCTTGGGAATACAATTGTAATAAATTTTGTAGATTTGTATTTAATAACATATATAAATGGTAATGCATCTATAAGACCTATTTAGGTTTTTTTCCCCTATTTGTTGGTTCACTAGTGCAATGTCTAGATGTAGACCTAGGTATTAGAAGTAAGGGGGGGCATGTTGTATTCCTAGATGCCTAGTTAATAAAATTTGAGTGGGGTAGGTGTTTACCCCAAGTCAAGTTTAAAGGAGGGAATATTAACTTAACCATGACTTGGTAAAATAGTACTTATGTTAACATGTATTTGGTAATCATTGGGTTTACTGTTGGTGGTTTGTGGGCCCATGGTATTGGATAACCCACAATATTGTTAGGTTAAACTTGACTCAGTAAAAAGGTGAAAGATGGGTTTACCATTGGTGTTTTATGGGGCCATGGTTTTAGGTGTCCCATGAAATTTTCCCATGGTATTTCATGTGATGAATCCTACTTAAAATATTGAGGAAGTCCATTGTAAAGTGGCTAAAATTTCTGGTCCATTCCTTGGTTGGAGTGGTCATAGGTAATACATCTATTGTTGGTGTTTTCTCGATTTTGGGTTTCCATGGAAAAAATATTCTTATTCATTGTATGTGATTTCTTAATATATTTATTTTTCATTTGATTTCCTAACAACTAATATATGATCTAGACATGACTAAAGAGTGATCTAATGCTTGCAGTCATGGAGAGAATATTTGGGATGAACTCTCAAGATAGGAAATGATGGCAATAATGACACAGGGAAAAATGCATGGCATGGATCTATGCAAATCATTGGGGGATGCACAAGAAAGAAGGATGAATATGTAATCAACATGTTTTACTATAGTAAAATCCAATGAGCATGGATTTTTAATTTGATCATAATGTAAATAGACATATGACCATAAGACCTGGTTAAAAATGTGTACCTTGGCTTAGTTATTCACCTATGAAAAGTATAGAGGTATATTTTGTTGAAGAATGAAACTTCAAAAGATATTATTGTTGTAATTTTATTGTATTATTGGTGTACCTACTTCGCAAGATGTTATTGATCTACTTGGTCATGTAAATGTACTTGAAAGAATCAATGTAACCCTTTTGTTGTAAGTCAGATCAATAGTACCCATAAGAAATATTATATAAATGTTATTTTGAGTCTCCCTAGATAAGTTTACCCTATTAGAGTAACAATTCAATCCATTTATTTAAAAAGGTCACACACTTGATGAATATAAATAGAGAGGGTGCTCCTCTCATTTGGACACACTTCTCAATCAAGTAAGTCCACAAGAGAGAGAGAGAGAGAGAGAGGAGGCTCACTATAAAGAATAAGTAGTTTTTATTGTCTTCTAGGTTTATCTTATCTTGGTTGACGATGCACTTGGTGACATAATCTATACTAAATAAGTTGTTGGGTTTTCTCCCTTGTGGTTTCCTAGACGAAAATATTGGTGTTCTTTTGCATTGCTGTGCTTGTATTTATTTCAATGATACTAATGCTATGGTTATGATGAAATGATTCTAAATATTGCATAACCATTAACATTCTAACATGGTATTAGAGCTACCTTGAAATAAATATTTGTACAACTAAAACTAATGAAATTTGGAAACTAGGATTTCCTATTTTGAGAATTTCCCTCCATAAATCAGTTGAGAAAGGATGACCATCTAACTCACCCTAGGAGGGCGCATAATTCTATGGAGACTGTTTCCATTTTTGTGGATTTTCAGTTTTTGATCTAACACTAGTGTCGAGAAAAATAGGGAATCAAATATTTTTTAGTTCTATACACATAATTGGGAAAAGGAGTACACTTCTTAACTCAAATCTATGAGGCACATATTTCTATCCAATCATATTTGTAAGTCACAAAAGTTGAAAAATTATGTTTTCTCTATGAATCCCTATGACCACTAGAAGCATTTTTCCATAAAGGCATTGAAGTAAGCATCTAGTTGAAGCACTCTCATTGGTAAGTTATATTCTCTCTATTTTTGATTTGAGGTTCTCATTTTATCAAAATGACAAACAATACCAAACTTGAGAAAAATATTGAAGAAGCTGAGAACTTCTAGGCATGAAAGTATATATTACTTCTTATACTAGAAGAGAATGATTTGGAAAACTGTCAAATAAGAAGTTGCAGATCCAGAGGGAGAAGAGGACAAAGTTAAGCGTAAGAAGAACTTGGTCAAAGTGAAGAGGATTATCACAGACTCTATCAAGGACCATTTGATCCCACTTGTATCCTCCTTGACTAATCCCAAGGATATGTTTGGTTCTTTAACAATCTTATATGAATAAAAGAATATCAATAGGAAGACGATCTTGAGGACTCAACTCAAAGGTGTGAAGATGTAAAGTTAAAAAAGAATACAATCTTGCTTCACAAGGGTCTCACAAATCAAGGAACAACTAGAAGCTATTGGAGACAATGTTGAATAATATTGAATGCTGATGACCACCTTGAATGGTATCTCAAGTTCATGGGAATATTTCATTCAAGGAATTTGTGCTAGGAGAAGGATCACCAAATTTAGTATGCTATGGGAGGAATTCACATAAGAAGAGGCCTGATTGGTAGCAAGAGAAGAAAATATGGGTGATGATGACAATCAATCCCTAATAACTCATTCCAAGAAGGGAAAGAGCAAGATGAAAGAATATTATCACAAGAATAGAATATTTCCAAAGAAAGGCATCTCACAGCTTAGATGTTTCACTTCTGATGAGAAATGACACTTTACCAGAGATTGTCCCAAGAAGAAAGGAATTAACAAGAGACACCATGCTCACATTACAAAATATGATGAACCATTCAAGAAGAAAGCTAAAGAAGAAAAATCCAGTGATGAATAATATGTCTTGATCTCAACACTCACATGTACAATTACTCATGGTAGCAATGTTTGACTTGTAGATAGTGGTGCTTCAAATCACATGATTGGGTTCAAGCATCAACTCACCCACATGATAGAAGAAGACTCACCTTACAAGGTGAAACTTGAAGATGCCTATCAATATCCCATAAAAGGTGTAGAAGAAGCATACTACAAGCTAGACTCATGAAAGTATATCAAGATGAAATATGTTCTCTATGTACTTGTTTTGAAGAAGAATCTCTTTTCAATATCAATCCTTGATGCAAGAGGATTCCTAGATGTTGCATTTGTTGAGGGAAAAGTTCTTATGTGGCATGAAGGTAATAATTTTATGATATAGTAGTAATTTGAGAGAAAGAGGGAGGCCTATACAAATTGAAGGGACAACCAAGACAAGAATTGGTTCATGAAGCAATAGAACCAAGTGAACTCTGGAATAAGAGGCTTGCACATATTCACTACAGGGAATTACCAATCGTAAGGAAAGTGGTGATAGGTCTAAAAGAAATCTAGACAAAGCATGAAGGTGTATACAAAGTATGTGCATAAGGGAAGAATGTGAAGAAACCTTTTCCAAGTAGTGACAACAGAGATAAGGGGATATTGGAAATTATACACTCAGATGTATGTGGACCTATGTCATCCAACTCTTTAAGAGGAATTAGGGATTAAGAGGGAGTTGAGCACTCCCTACAAATCATAATAGAATGGTGTTGCGGATATCATTGGTCTCCCATTGTCAACCTTGTAGTAAAGGTTGGGTTTTTCTTTACTCTTGGTAAATCCAAAGCTCGTAAAAAAACTATCAATCCTGTCGTACAATGTGTTGGATTCCTGCTTCAATCCTTACAAGGACTTCATCAACTAGCACACATGTGTCTTCCTATCATGTGTCTAAAATCCCAGTGGATGCTCCACATACACTTCTTCTATTACACCATTCAGGAAGGTTTTCTTCATGTCCATCTACTGTACCTTCCACTTATTACTGAATTTGTCACAAGTATAGATCTAATCGAAGTGTATCTTTCTACAGGAGAAAACATCTCTTTGTAGTCAATTCCTTTTTTCTAGGAGAATCCACGAGCCACAAATCTTGCCTTGTATTTATCAACATTGCCATTTGTTTCTGGATTTATTTTATAGATCCATTTGGAAGATACCATTGAATTCAATTCTAGTCTCAAAACCACATCCCAAACATCATTCTTCATGATCGACTCGTATTCTTCTAGCATTACTTCTTTCAATACTTTCTTCTCATCTGCTTCATAATTGGAAGCCTTGGTACACCTTAGATATACCAACATAATTTCAATGGCTTGAACCATGCTCGTTAAATATCAAAGGGTATTCTTGAGATTAAAATCGATTTGAGGGATATTATACATCTCATCAATATATGTGGGTTGAATGTGTTCAATCCTCTTGTAAATATTTGGATGCAAAATCTTAGGCATTGCAGGCATTTTTTGAACAAACATTTCGACATTGGTAAACATATGTCTCATTTCAAAATTTTCTCCCATCCATAAAATATGTTTAACATCACCTTAG
Source organism: Pseudotsuga menziesii (assembly GCA_001517045.1). Lineage (NCBI taxonomy): Eukaryota > Viridiplantae > Streptophyta > Pinopsida > Pinales > Pinaceae > Pseudotsuga > Pseudotsuga menziesii. The sequence continues at coordinate 95,270 of LPNX010223755.1, forward strand.
CTTCAACTTCCAATTCTTCTCTTTGCATGCAAGTCCTTGCAAGAATCCATGAACAGACAAGAGGGGAAATTTCCTAACCAATTCCATGTTGGTCATGCAATTCCAATTTCCTGCACAAAAATTATGCAATGCAATATTATTTTTTTTGTCTAATTATACACTTATGATCTTTCTCTTTAAGGTTCCCAACAATACCTTCATATCTTGTTCCCACAGACTTAAAAATTTCTTAATCTCCTAAGAAACAAGATATTGTTTCCTGAATTGTTACTCAAAGAGTTTTGGATGAATCCAATCCTTATCATATTTTTTGAAGTGAAAGAGATTTATCATTTGGGTTTCTTCCTTGAGATTTTGCATGACTAACCAACATTTCTCCTACACATAATTGATCAAATCATAAAAAATTATTTGGCCTTATCAGAAATTGGAGAGAGAGTGTTCTGATCAAAGTAAATGAAATAATGGAGTTAGTTTGTTTCAGTGCCTGGAGCCGATCATACTGTCTAAAGAGACAAGGGTGTTGAAGAACCATAATGGCTGCAAGCCAGGGAAGCTAGAGTTTCCCAACTTGACCATGGGATGTATTTTAGCCAATCGATAGTGAGTCCTTCTGCTCTTAGGTGTACACCAACACAATTCAGCCTTCATTATTTTGAATACTTTTACTCTTTCTTTGGAAAGTTAGGAAGTCTGTATGTTTAATGCTCAACAAATTCAAATATTGGTTCTTTATAAAGGCTGTATGTTGAGATTTCTTATTTCCTTGAAGTGAATTTTTTCTCTTCTCAAATATACTATTACTTTGCATTATTCAACTTCATTCCCAGATCTTTATTCAACTTGATTCCCAAAGCATTATTCAAATTGAAATGACTATATGAAGCACTAATAATTTGATAATGATAAGAGCATAATTATGTTAAGTTAGGACTAATAGTTTTGATTTAATGAGGATTAATAGTTTTGATGATGGTTAATGTTGCTAACTTTGTGATACAATATACAGAATTAAATTTTATATAGATTTTTAAAATTTTTAATTATTGTTTCTAATAAATCCGATAAATCTATTTTATTATAAATTATTTAGTTAAATAAAAAAGTTTTTTTCTATATTCTACTTTATTCATCTAATACACTCAAAATTTAGATGTTGTTTCATTAGCAATGTCTTTTACGTGTGGTCTAATCGAGATTTTTATCAAACAGTACACTAGAAATTTACATGTTGTTTCATTACCAATGACTTTTACGCTTGGTCTCATTGAGAGATTTATCAAGAAGCTAACATGAATTCATTTTTATGAGTTTGCAATATATATATATATAATTTTTTAGTTTGAAAGAAGTCTTATAACAATCCAAACTACATGTCATATGCACGAGGAGGAGGTAAAAGAGGTCTTGGTGATACATCAAAGGTGACTAAAGCTAGGATGCCAAGTATTAGATCTCACAAATTAGGATCTGATGGCTACAATAACAATAGCATTGGTGGCAACGTGGTAAGTGATTTTTTTTTCATTTACTTTATCCTCTATTTCAAAAGAACTTGAAATCTATGAGTAAGTTGTATTTAAGAGTAATTATATAATATGAATTTGATTATGTTTTTCATGTAGGTTCATCAATTGCAAAATGAAGCTTAAGAGGAGGATTTGAAATATGCTTTATTACATGGTGCTCGAGGCCTCCAACAGGATATGCTAGACTGAGGGGATAAATTGATCACTAGGCATACATTTGATGTATGTTACTTAGAATATTTGGTGAATTATGTGATAAATTAATGGAAGATAGTATGTCAAAATAACAAGTTAAAATTTGTTGTGTATGGAAGGACTAGTAACTAAAGTCACTGGGAGAAGGATATCGGACTGAGAATGATGAGATTCTAGAGGTGCTTTATTAAATGTTTGTTGCACACAATGAATTAATTTCAGTTCTTGAACCTCAACAAGAAACCATCCTTCAATTCCAACAAAGCAGAGAAAAGAATAATGAGCATGCCACATAAAAAAGTAGAGTAGTGCCTCATAGAAAGAGGAAAAAAAGGAAAATGATTGATAGCAATGATTTATAATAAGTTTCTATGATAGGTACATGTCAATCATTTTATAATTCTTGCTTTCGAACTTTTTAATCTCTTCATACCATTAGATTCTAGAACTATACAATATACCTTGAAACTTGTAATTTTGAGAAATTTGGTAGAATTTGATGAAAGATGTTTATGAGGATTGTGGTTTGTCTTCTTTTCAATGAGTTAGAAAATGTAGATAAATTGTAATATGTCATTCATTTTACATATGTTTTCATTAATCATATTCTTTGATTTATTATTTTAACTCTTATAGATGTCTCATATCTTGTATCTTGCAAGAGAAACATCAAGAGTATTATGTGCTTCCGGATGACCATTTTTTGAACGATAAAGACATGAAAAACATTGCCGAGAAATTCTCTTTACAAATTCTAGTTTCTTCATAATTTGTAATTAATTTATGGGGCATTTTTTCCACACTGCCAAACGTTTTGAGGAAGTGGAAATGTAGCATGACAATATTTAATAATGACTGACATATCAATGGTATGTAATTTTTCCCATGGAGCAATTATTCAAGCATTTTCTAAAATAAAAATATTTAAAATAATTATAGTATTATTGTGATGCTAGTAAAGTTATGTGTTTATTATGGGCCGCTATTTTTCGTTTTTAAAGTTTTGTTTTTAAATATCATACAAATTATTCAAGGTTATAAATGTGCACTATTTGGGAATCTTGAATATTTAAAACCACATACAATAACAAATAGATTTTTAATATCCTTTGTAGTCTCTATAGAGACCAAAATAAAATTTTATATTAAAAGGAAACAATAATTGTATTCTATGTTGTCTCTATAAAGACAATAACTTGAGACAATAATTGAGATAATTATAAAGAAACTAATTGAAACAATAATTGTATTTTATATTGTCTCTATAGAGACAATAATTGAGACACTAATAAAGACAATAATTTTATTTTATATTGTCTCTATAATTGAGACACTCATTAAGACAATAATTGAGACATTAATTAAGACAGTAATAATTGCATTTTATATTGTCTTTAGAGAGACAATAATTTAAGACACTCGCTTAAAGACAATTTTTAAGACAATAAACCACTTTTTTTTGTCTTAAGTTGAGACAATTCACACAAATATTGTCTCAAAACCCCTTTGTATGTAGTAGTGCCACAAAAATATGATATGGTAATTCAGTGCATCATTAAGTTCACTCAACACTTGTTTTTTTTGTTCATAGTATAATTGCAAAAGTGTATGTGAAATGATGGTTCATAGTTGTTGTACATGATAATTCACCTAATAACCTAGGTCTGGGGGGTTACCAACATACTCATAACTTGCAGACAATTTGAATCTAAAAGCACAGAATAGGAAATAGGAAAGTAGCAGGAACTTACTTGTAAAATACGAAGGTTGATCCAAGCTAGCTTCTCCCTCTCTGATCCACTTCCAGAGTCTCCAGGATAGTTCCTCCTTCACCTGTTAATAAACACTCTTCCAGATACAAAGCACTTCATATATATAGATGCAGGTTAGGCAAATCATATATTATATTGGAATGTAAACATTTACCAATCCACAAGATATGAAACACATATGGAAGAAGTAATATCTTTATTAACAATAATAGAAAGAGTTTAGGTTACAACCCAATGTCTGAACAAGGACTCCTCTGTCACCAAAGGACTCTGAGTTTCTCTGCTCCAAAGATTTTGTAAACAATCCACCAGCATAAATTTGCTCTCCAAGTATGTATCCACAACCCCCTCCCCAAGGCCTCTATTTATATGGATGAAATGAGGCAGTTCTCGAAGGTTAGGGAGGTTGTAGCAGTTAATGGGATTAAGGTAAATGAGTAAACTAATCTCCCATTAACTCGTGTTTTTAAATATCAATTTTGAGGAAACCATGCGTGGGTCTGTAGTAGAGCAACCCGCATATGATACACGACTCTATACAAGTGCAACCCGCGCATACATGTATGCGCGACCTGCTGAACATGATACTCGCGCATGATGCGCAAGATGTCAATAGATATAGTCGCGTATGCTACTCAAAATCTCAAAATGGCAAAGTAATCAGCTGGGCATATAGGCAATGTATTTCATCATAAACCAAGGTATATTGAAACTAGGAAAACCTCAATCCATAAGTGTCCTTTTGTGTGCCGACCTGAGGGATGTCTGCACTCGGACGGAGAGGTGCCAATCAGGTGTATAACAGATGCCCCCTAATGTGTGAGGTCAGAGGGGAACGATGGCTGAAATACATTATAATATTTAACGCAGGAGAAACTCAGAAATCCAATGGAGCAGAAGGAGTACTTGAAACAAATACATAGTAATGTCATAAACAAAATTATATCTGAGGATGCTATGTTCAATTTACTGGAACATTAGCTCCTTTACAATAATTGAGTACATCATATGATATGGGTAAAACCACGTATTTACAAAGGTGGAGCAAAGCCACAATACAATAATGATGAGTCTTCAAAGTTCTGGAAGCCGGATATAGAAATGGAACATAGTCTTGCGCAACTTAGTTCATGAATGAGGAACTAAGGTCTTCATAAAAGATCCCAAAGAACCAGTACAATCCAAGCCATGTGAATAAGGGTAAGTGGAAGTCGAACATGGAAAGGATTCAACAGTTTGTCAACCAATAGATGATAATTGACAACTGAAGCAAAGGAGTTCACCAATGATGAAAGTGAATCCAGAGGTACCATCGTCAAAGCTCTAGGTCATTGTCATCAGGAGATACTGTAACGGAACCATACTATGATAGGGAAGGCAATAGATCCTCCAACGGATCACAAGAGTGACTAGGAACTGGGAAAAAGAAGGTAGACACAAGTAAATGGATAAGAGATATAATAGTAATAGGATCAGGTGAGAAATCAAAGATTAGGTATAATCCTTGAACAGGGAGCACGACACAAAGATGACCCAAGGCAGCATACAATGGATAGATAGAACAACCAGACTTATTTGTCATGTAGGAGACATGAACAGATTCCCCAGGTATAATGGACAAGAGGAGGAGTCAAAACTCAAAGTGATAGCTGAACACAAGTGTATACTGAAACATGGATATCGGAAGGCAAAGAGTGCTATGTTCAAGGATGACATGCTGCCATTACTGAAAACAAGATAAAACTTCTTCCTTACCTTCCCTGTTAAGTTTTAACGAGTCTAGGAAAGCCAACTCGGTTCCCTCTTCATTTTTTAACAAGCTTGAAGAGATGGGAAAATAATGCTTGATACAATGATCCGTGGATTTAACGAGCCCGAACTAGTACATGCTCGATTGGTGCTTTCATATTTAGAGAGTCTGAAAACGCCAAAGAAGACTCCAGGGGGGTCCTTTTTCGTCCAATTTAGTCTCATAAGGCCGAAAAAGTATAAAACAAACCTCAAAAGAAGTCTCTTAACTTCCGAAGAAGAAAAGGTGAAACTTTTTCGTACTTAGTCGGGGAGGTCCGAAAAAGGTTAAATTACCACCTACCCAACGCTCCTTCCATAACAGCATAAAATAGCTTGAGTTTTACGAGTGTGAAGGAAAGCAAGATCACTCGGAAAGATCCATTTGGTTACGAGAAATGGGGCTTACAACAATAAACTCGTTGCTTTGTTCTTTAGTGTTTAACGAGCATGACAAAGACACAAAGTACACTCAGAATCTTTTTCATGTTTAGGTCCAGAGCATGAAAAAGAGAAAACTAATCTCAAACCGGGCGTTCCTTTTCCTAAATTTAGTCCCTCAGGTCCGGAAAAGTGATAAACCTATACCTAAGAATACTCTTTTCAATTCCGAAGAAAAGAGAGTGATCCTTTCTCGTATTATTCCGCATGGTCCGAGAAAGAGATAACCTACCACCAATGCGGATGCTCGTTCACATATTCTTAACGAGCTTGAACGGATGAGATAACTCGGCATTCAAGTCTGTTTTGAAGGAGTCAGACCTGGGCCTAAAGAAACTCCATAGGGCAGGGAGTCCTATAAAGGGATAGCTTGTAAAGAGAGATTCAGAAGAAGCTCTATTTGGCGTGAAAAATAGCTATGAGGAAACCCTTGGGCCTGAAACAGTGACGGAATGAGTACCAAAGGATGACAAAGGCATATAAGGATGATACTCATGAAATAGGGATCCTAGCCACGGAAGAACAATGGTAGAGACAAGGGACTAATGGCTTAAAATACCATAGTCCGTGGCAAAATGTTGCATACTAAGGTTAATGTGGAGTGATAAGTTGCCAACATGTGTTGGGAAGAGCAAAAACCACCCTATAGAAGCATCAACACTTTAAAAAAGTTAGTAAACCTGTTCCAAGGCACAAAAAGGGATGGTATTAATCAATTGACGTTTCAAACTATAGAAAAAACCCACTTTACGAAATAATTTTTCTATAAATAGTTTGAAAAACAAAACATTTCTCACCATTGCACTTTTTGAACCAAAAGGAGAGTTTTACCCTCTAACTTTGATCGCTTGTTGTGGACAATTGGACCGGTGGAATTCAGATCCGTCAGTGTCAGGTAAATCTACACCCTGTGCTCTTTAATTTCATCCAAACAAATTTTAGAATTAATGGTCAATTCAATTTAATTCATCAATATAAAAATGGTAAAATGTATGCGCGGGTTGCTGCATAGGAAATCCGCGCATACGCGTTTGATGTACGAGTTGCTGCATAGGGAAGCCGCGCATGGCTTGCGAGCTGTCCCAATAGACAGTCGCACATACTGCGCCATAGCTAAAAGCTTTAAAAATAGGTCAAATTTTGAAATTTTTATGATGAATTACTGAATCACACTATGTGTTTTTTGTCAGGAAAATATGGTGCTGGAGTGGAGGGAGAGGGAACATGAGATGATGGACCAAGCGGCTCTCCAAAGCCCGCCTACTATCCAAGCATTGCGGAATAGTGGGCTATTCAAGTTTTTCTGCACATCACCCATGCGGGCCAATGTCCGCATATTAGAGTTCTTGGTCAGTTATTGGGACCATGACCTGGGGATGTTCAACATCCAAGGTGAGACTTTGGAGCTTACCGCAGAGGACATCTATTTCATTACCGGATTATCACATCGGGGAGCACAGGTGAACCTGGAGGGAACTGGCAGGGGTGGTGACCCCTTGAGTGTCCAGAACTATGTTGACGTATTCTGCAGGCCAGGTACTCAAAAGAAGGGCAGTAGCATTTCCATCGTAGACATACAGGACTTTACGCTGCAGGTATTGACCAGCACTATAGTTAGACTTTCAGGGTCAGCAGGACTACATCATGCCACCAGGACTCAGATGAGAGTGGCGGTTGACAGCTTTAGAGGCACACTCTTTGATTAGTGTACAGGGATTGCCCCCATCATGAGGAGGCAATTGTCCGACTGTAGGAGGGGGATACAGAAGAACTTTAGTTATTCTAGTATCTTGGTTTCATTCTTCTTTTGAGAGGGTGCCAGCTATGAGCCCTGCGGTGCCATTACAGGTCAGACATCCACGTCAGCCGAGGCTGAGCAGGTGGGGTGATATCTTCCTCCGTCAAGGAGGAGGAGATGTGGTACAGAGTATGTATGACGACGATTTCTATTCATGGTGGGAACGGCAGGTGCCAGCATTGGAGCAGTTTCCATATGCCGGATTAGATTTTCGAGGTGATCCAGACCTAGTCCTCCCTCCAAGAGGAACATGGGGAGAGATGGGTAAGTCATTTTTTTTATTTTTTATCATTATCAAATTTTTATGGATTTTCTAATGATAGGATATATACATATGCACAAGTCTAACCCTACTCATGTGTCAAAATGCAGATATTGGACCAGTCCGCCCAGTAGGGCACCCACGTACCTTCGTACGTCCTATAGCAGGAGGAGATCCTGGATTGGTTACGGTACTCGAGGCGAAGCTGACTAGGCTTACCGAGTGGGTACCCACTATACGGATAGAGCATCTCCCTGTAGCTATGCAGGAGTCAGTAGTTGGGGTTCCACTGGCCTGGCTACGTCTTTTCAGACGGGTAGCCAGAGCAGTATGTGTATATAGGGATGTAGTGGAGGCTGCCGAAGCCGAGGAGGCTGAGGAAGCCAGGGGGCACAGAGATCATGGGGACCAAGGAGGTCCTAGTGGCCATGGAGGGCAGGCTTAGTTTTAGGCATTTTGATGGACTTTGATCCACTTTTTGTATATTTTGTACATTTTGGGATCTACGGATC
>LPNX010223755.1:113088-135506 GCA_001517045.1 Pseudotsuga menziesii
TTTTATATTACCCACGTTTAATGCCACCAACCAAAGGTATCTTTGTCTTTTACATGTGCCAAAACATCCTGAGTTACTTTTAATTCTTATATGGAAGAAAACTTCTCAAGTCAACATAATAACCTTTCAGTTTCCTCATGAACATAGTATGAAGGCGTATGGCTTCATATTGTTTTCATTTATTTAATAATATCATAATGTGCACTTAAAAAGTGCCCATGTTTTTATTCTACAATAATAATACTTTTTATACCAGCCGTTAGGGTATATAGCAATCCACTCTTGGTCAACTAATTTTGACTTAAACCAAAGATATATTTTTATAGTTTTTAAAAGTTATGTAATATATATATAAAAGTTAATTTAAAAAAAAAAAATTTATATTCTTTTAATTGGACAATAACAAATTGTTATGATTTTTATTTAGATTGAATTGTATTTGTTAAATAAAAAATTAATTTAAAAAAAATATTAAAAACCGGTAATTTGACATATGTTTTTATTGTACTTTTTGTTGTGATGTTTTTATATCTATATTAATTGAAGCTGTTTGCAGCTTTTAAATGTCTCAACCAAGTGTTCCAACCAATATACCATTTCAAAGGGTTAAAATTATCTAGCTTGCAACAACATATTTAATGTTGCGACAGTGTTGTTGCGAACCATTGTATTTCAAGTAATCTAAGATCCAAGCACCCGCAGTAACTCTACGACAACATTAAATGAGGGGCAGATCACCATTACAAACAACATTGCAACTTAGAACTCAAATGATATCTTGGTCATTTATGTTTTATGGTCACTTCGAATGAAGTAGGCTAAAACCACAACAGAATGCACCTTACTTGGCTGTGAACTTCTAGTGATGTGACCTAGATCCTGACCTCTGGCGATGTCGATGTTGATGTATTTGTAACTTCGAAATGTATTCACTTATGTATTTCATATATTGTATTTGAGTAGTCCCTGATGTTCCTATCGAACGAATCAATAATGTAAACAAGTCATGTAAAGTCATAGAGGTTAACCCTCCTTGTTGATCAGGGCTTAAAGTCCCCGCAGTTGTGGGGCACTAGGGTTATCAGACTCTCCTAGAGAATTCAGCCCTGGTAAGTTATTGTCAAGTCGAAAACTAGTATAAATAGAGAGTGAGCCTCTCTATTTATCACACAGTCACTCACACTCAGTTTTAGCTGTAAGGTTTGCCGTTACACCAAAACCTGCAGATGTTGGTGAAAATTTGAAACCCAGCACAAGGCCCTATCGCCAGGAGTGGTGGTTAAACCACTTGTTTTTTATTCCCAAAGGTGCGGGAGTTATACCATGTGGAGGTACCCGATACTCTAACACCCCGCCTCCAGCATAGCTCGAGGGAATTGAACCGGAGACCTCTGCTCTGATACCATGTAAGGTTTGTCGTTACACCAAAACCTGCAGATGTTGGTGAACATTTGAAACCTAGCACAAGGCCCTATCGCCAGGAGTGGTGGTTAAACCACTTGTTTTATATTCCCAAAGGTGCGGCGGTTATACCATGTGGAGGTACCCGATACTCCAACAGTAGTGCACAAGTGAGAGAGAAGGAGTTGGGATACGAAAGAGAACAATTGGTGGAGATCATCTTTTCTGTCTTTGGATTTTACTGTTGGCATTGGTGCTTATTCTATCTCTGAGGAAGCTGTGGGTTTTTCTCCTTTATGGTTTCCCTAAGGAAAATCTTTGTGTCTATTGTTTCTTGTGATTGATTGTTGTGCATGTTATTCTCTCAGATAATATCCTAAGATAATATTGTCTAATTGATAAAAATCTAACATGGTATTAGAGCTAACCTAAGAAGAAGACACTATGCAGCTGTGGAACCTAGGGCTTCTTACTTTTTGGGTCTCTCTCCACAATCCATCAGCAAAAGGAGGCTAGTATGAATCTCCATTGAAGGGTGCATCTTTCTGTCGAAGCAGAATTTGATTTTAAGCACTTTCAGGTTTTGACCTACCACTACATCAAGAAATTAGGTATTTTCACTAAAGAGGAATTTTTGAGTGAGCCCAGGCTAGGATTTCTCTCCTCCTCAAAATCAAAGTTTAGAGACAAAAATCAAGGTTTTTGGTTGGCTATAACTCCAAGAAAGTCAAACCCTAATTTTTCTTGGAACCAGAAAACTAGCATTGCAGAAGATCAACTCCAGATCCTATTTTCAACTTCTCAAATTGGTAAGATCGAAATCTTTTGTATTTCCATTTGAGGTTCTTAATTAAAATGTATCATCACACCAAGCTTGATGAAAAGATTGAGGGAGATGATAACTTTCGATCCTGGAAGTATAGAATCTCCCTGGTCCTGGAAGAAAATGAGTTGGACTCTTAAATCAGTGAAGAGGTTCCAGTTCCAGAGGGAGATGAGGCTAAGGCCTTACAAAAAAATAAATTGGTCATGGCTAAGAGGATTATTGTTGATTCAATCAAGGATCACCTCATACCACAGGTGTCCTCCCTAAAGACACCTAAATAAATGTTTGATGCCCTGACCATGCTATTTGAAGGGAATAACATAAACCAGAAGATGACTTTGAGGAACCAATTGAAGAGTGTGAAGAGCCAGAATGCAGAAAACATACAATCATACTTTACAAGGGTCTCCCGTATCAAATAACAAGTTGAAGCAGTGGATGAAGAAGTGGAGAATGGAGAAATTGTGACGACCACCTTGAATGGTATCCCTAGGTCATGGGACTCTTTCATTCCAGGATTTGTGCTAGAATAAAGCTAGTCATCTTCAGTAGACTGTGGGAGGAGTTCTCATAAGAAGAAGCTCGAATAGTATCCCGAGAAGAAAAGATGGGAAGTGAAGATCAAGATCTCATAGTACACTCTAAGAAAATTAGGTGGGACTATCATCATCCCAAAGGTAAGCATTCTCACCAAAAAGATAACCCTAAAAGATATAGTAGAGATTTGTCCAAAATTAGATGCTATACATGTGACGAGAAAGGACACTTTGCCAGAGAATGTCCTAGAAACAAAGGTGACTCTCACAAGAAGAAGAGAAACAATAAAAGACATCATGCTCACACTGCAGTGGATGATGAACCTCCCAGAAAGAGAGCCAAAGAAGAAAGTGAATATTCTTCTAGTGATGAAGAATATGTTCTAATTTCTGCCCTCACAGGAACTATCACACATGGAAACAATGATTGGCTTATAGACAATGGGGCTTCCAAGCATATGAAGGGATTCAAAGAATCCTTTGTGAAACTGTCCGAACATGAGTCACCTCGCAAGGTGAAACATGGGGATGACTGCCACTATCCAATAAAAGGTAGTGGTGAATCCTCCTATAAGATAGACTCTGGAAAGTCTATGAAAATGAAGGATGTCTTGCTTGTACCAGGACTAAAGAAGAATCTCCTCTCCATATCTGCATTAGATGAAAAAGACATAAGGGTTGCATTTGTAGATGGCCAAGTCCTCATGTGAAAAAAAGGAAAGACTATAGATGATGCAGTAGGGAGCAAGAGGGAGGAATATAAAAATTGAAGGGCCAACCAGAACAAGCTTTGGTCCATGACTCAGTAGAGCCAAATGAACTTTGGCATAGAAGGCTTGCACTTGTGCACTATAGGGCATTACCAATTCCAAGCAAATCTATTGAAGGTCTTCCAAAAATACAGACAAAACATTGCAGTGTCTGCAAAGGATGTGCGAAAGGGAAGAACACAAAGAAGACATTTCCAAGTAGCGAGAGCAAGGCAAAAGGAATCTTGGATATCATCCACTCCAATGTATACAGTTCGATGTCATCCAGTTCATTGAGTGGGTATGTATACTATGTTTCTTTCATTGATGTTTTTTCTAGGAATACATGGATATACTTCTTAAACAACAGAGATGAAGTATTCAGTAAGTTCAAGGAATTCAAAGCATTGATCGAGAACCACACATAAAAGAAAATGAAGACCTTTTGATCAGACAATGATTGTGAATTCACATCAAATGAATTCAAAGAGTTATGTAGAGATTTAGGGATTAAGATGGATTTGACCACTCCATATAATCCACAACAGAATGAGGTTGTAGAAAGGAAGAATAGAATGATCATGGAAGCGGTGAGGGAAATGCTTCTTGTCAATATCTTCCCATGCATCTATGGGCAGAAGTTGCCAGGACAGATGTGTATGTATAGAACCGTACTCCACATAGAGTACTCAAGAACAAGACACCTGAAAAAGTCTTTTCCAGCAAGAAACTAGAAGTCATCCATCTCAGAATATTTGGCTTTCTAGTGTACATACACATTCCAAAAGAAAATAGGACAAAGTTAGATCCTTCTAGAAAGAAGGGTATATTTATGGGATATAGTGAAAGCTTGAAGGCTTACAGAATATACTTCCAAGGATTCAAGAATATATACATTAGTAGATATGTAACATTCAACGAGGACTTAGCTTACAACAAATCCAAAAAGAGACCAGCTGAAGACCCTGAAGAAACAGAAGTACCTAGGATTTAAGATACAACTATGAACAATGCAACTGAAGAAGAAGATCGAGAAATAGAAGAACCCCAGGAACCTGTAGATCCACCCCAAGAGAAGAATCCTCACAAGAGGAAACATGCATGGTTATGAGAGGCTATCCAAGGTGCAGAAAGATATGGAGCTCCAGAAGAAATGCACAGAGAGAGGAACATAACTAGGTCATGCTCCGGTTATGTAGCCCTATTGTGTGAATTCATTGATAAAGAATCTTTCAACTATGAAGAAGCGATAGAGAAGAAATAATGGAAGGATGCTATGATCGAGAAGTACCAGTCGATCATGAAGAGTGATGTTTGGGATGTTGTCCCAAGACCAGAGGGTAAGTCTGTTGTGACTTCCAAGTGGATCTATAAGATCAAGCATGCTGCAGATGGTAGCATAGAGAAATATAAAGTAATATTTATGGCTCGTGGCTTATCCCAGAAAGAAGGGATAGATTATGAAGAGACTTTTGCACTTGTATCCAGATACACTTCCATTAGATCGGTACTTGCTATGGCTGGAGTGATGAAATGGAAGATACATCAGATGGATGTCAAGATTGATTTCTTGAATGGTGTAGTCGAAGAGGAAGTGTATGTGGAGCAGCCACTCGGTTTTGAGACACATGACAGGGAGACTCACGTGTGTAAATTGAAGAAATCCCTGTACAATTTGAAACAGGCACCCAAAACATGGTATGACAGAATTGACAGCTTCATATCTAGTTTGGGATTTACCAAGAGTAAAGCAGATTCCAACCTTTACTACAAGGCTGAACAAGGGAACCCAATGATACTCCTACTGTACGTAGATGACCTGTTTGTAATAGGTGTAGATGGGTTGATTGCTGATATAAAGAGGAAGCTTGTTGTCGAGTTCGAGATGAAGGACTTGGGTATGATGCACTACTTTCTAGGCATGGAGGTGTGGCAGAATGTAGATGGAATCTTCCTAGGATAAGGGAAGTATGCAGTAGATATCCTAAAGAGGTTCGGGATGATGGACTGTAGGGCCATGACCACATCTATGGCATCGAACCTGAAGCTATTGAGTGATGCTTCATCAGAGTTGGTTGATGCTACGATGTATCGTTAGATGATTGGGTCCTTTATGTACCTGATGAATACAAGACCAAATATTTGCTTTGCTGTGAACACATTGAACCAGTTCCTGACAGATCCAAGACATGTTCACTTGATTGCTGCAAAGCATATTCTGAGGTACCTGAAAGGTACAATTGATTATGGGCTCAAGTATGAGGAAAATTAGAATATTAACCTGGAGGGTTATGTTGATTCAGATTGTGCAGGCAGTGCCATTTATAGGAAGAGCACTTCGAGGTGTTGCTTCAGTATGGGATCAGGTGTGATCTCTTGGTTTAGCAGGAAGCAGTCCTATGTGGCACTAAGTACAACTGAAGCAAAGTATGTTGCAGCTTGTTCGGTTAGTTGTGAGGCAGTGTGGATGAGGAAGCTACTATCTGATTTTTTTGATCACCAGTTGGATGCTACTTGTATATATTACGACAACTAGAGTTGTTTGAAGTTGTCGGAGAACCCGGTGTTCCATGACAAGTCAAAGGATATTGAGATCAAATATCACTATATCAGGTATATGGTGCAGAGAGGAGCAGTGAAGCTCTAGTATGTTGTGACAGATGAAAAGATAGCTAATGTGTTGACCAAGACATTAGCCAGAGTGAAGTTTGAATACTTCAGGGAGAAGCTTGGTGTTCTCCAGATCGAGGTTCCTTCCAAGAGGAAGTGATGAGTCCATGAGCCCTTTTGACATGGTGGTAGGATTGGTTCCTCCCATGGTCAGATATAAGTGTTGTTCCCTTCTGACATGGTGGTAGGATTGGTTCCTCCCATGGTCAGATATAAGTGTTGTGCCCTTCTGACATGGTGGCAGGATTAGTTCCTCCCATGGTCAGATGTAAGTGCTGAGCTTTTCCCTCAATGATAATAGGTGTTTCCTATCATGCCAGTAGATGTAACTATAGATCCTTTCCTCAGATGGTAGTAGGTTTGTCTAGGGATAATTTTAGGGGCGAATTTTAGCCCAGTGGGCTATTTTTCCATGTTTTTCTCCCAAAAAAGATTCACCATTTTTCATTTTTTGAAGCCCTGTTTCGCCCAATTTTGATGGGGTAAAATTTTTTCACCCTAAAAATCACCAAATTATTATATAAATGATATAAAATCCTTGGAAATTAAAATATTTTTTGAAAAATATCGCCAATCATTTTATAGTTGGTGTTTAAAGAATTGGTAATATTCACCAACATTTATACACTTTTAAATAGGTATGGTTCCTTAAAATCATCCCTGTGACAGTCCTACCATGGCGGTGGATGTAAGTTCAGAGCCTTTCCTCGGATGGTAGTAGGTGTGTCCTACCATGCCGAAGGATTTAAGTGCATAGACTTTCCACAGATGGTAGTAGGTGTTTCCTGCCATGCTGGTGGATGTAAGTGCAGGGCCTTTCTCTGGATGGTAGTAGGTGTTTCCTGCCATGCCAGTGGATGTAAGTGTTGGGGCCTTTCTCTAGATGGTAGTAGGTTTTTCCTACCATTCCAGTAGATGTAAGTGATGGGTCCTTTCCATGGATGGTAATAGGTGTGTCCTACCATGCCAATGGATGTAAGTGTTGGAGGCTTTTCACAGATGGTAGTAGGTGTGTCCTACCGTGCTGGTGAATATAAGTGCTGATCCTTTTTGACATGGTTCTTGGATGTGTTCCTCCAATGGTTGTATGTGAGTATTAGGCCTTTCTGACATGGTGGTGGACGTGTTCCTCCCATGGTCAGATGTGAGTGCTGGGCATGCCTTTCTAACATGGTGGGGGATGTGTTCCTCCCATGGTCAGATGTAAGTGCTGGAAGGGCCTTTCTTACTGGGTTAGATATAAGTTCTGAAGAAGATGAAGACCTACATGGAGGCTAGGCCTACAACCAACATGAAAAAGGGGTGGCTCTGTGGAACTTCCTATGATGAGAAGAATTGAGAGATAGCACCATTTGATCGAGACAACAGAAGCAATGATGATGATGATGATCTAGTGATGATCCAGATTTGATGATGATCTAGTGATGATCTAGCTTTGATGATGATCCAATGATGATCCATCTTTGATGATGATCGAGTGATGATCCATATTTGATCTAGTGACGAAGACTTGTGCTGATGAATTGTGTCAAGAGAATACCTTCCTAGTTAAGAGGGAGTGTTGATGTATTTGTAACTTCAGAATGTATTCACTTATGTATTTCATATATTGTATTTGATTAGTCCATGATGTTCCTATCGGGAGAATCATTAAGGTAAACAATTAATGTAAAGTCATAGAGGTTAACCCTCCTTGTTGACCAAGGGTTAAAGTCCCTGCAGTTGTGGGGCACTAGGGTTATTAGACTCTCCTAGAGAAGTAGACCCTGGTAAGTTATTGTCAAGTCAAAAACTAGTATAAATAGAGAGTGAACCTCTTTATTTATCACACAGTCACTCACACCTAGTTGTAGCGCATGAGTGAGAAAGAAGGAGCTGGGATAAGAGAGAGAACAAATGGTGGATATCATCTTTCTTGTATTTGGTTTTTACTACTACCATGGTGCTTCTTCTATCTCTGAGAAAGTTGCAGGGTTTTCTCCTTTATGGTTTCCCCAAGGAAAATCTTTGTCACTATTGTCTCTTGTGATTGATTGTTGTGCATGTTATTCTCTCAGATAAGATCCTAAGATAATACTGTCTAATTGATAAAAATCTAACATGTGACCCGACTCCTCCTCGATCACCACTCTCCCTCTTCGAAACAAATTAATTGAGATAGGTCCAGCCATGTACTCACATCAATTCCATGACATGACCTCCTCCTTGACTTGTTTGAACTCATTCCCAAATTTGCTAGTTTGAATTGCGCCATTGCAGAAGTCCAAGAAGCAGAGCAACAAAACCACAATAGTTAGCAACAAAATCAAAATCAATAGTTTGAACAATCATATCACGGTTTTTGATTCCAATTCCATTTGATGCGTAACATCACTCTCATGCGGTAAATTATTGAGCTTTTACCTACGACAATGTTCTATTTCTTCTTCATTTATTTGATATACTCCATAGAAATAATCACATTCCCCATCTCCCCTTCTTGACACTTATTTCAATTTTCATTTTCACTATACATTTGAACTCGAAGAACGAATTCTTTGTTTCAAACGCTGAGGGTTTTACTTTTCTCCTTCAATTATGAATGTACATCCATCGATCTAGGTGCATTCTTGTGTAATATTCCATACCATCCTTTGTGAATCTACACAAATTTTAGACCTTTATCTTTGGTTCTATGCAAAAATAACAAACCCCTTTTGCATTCAAAGGAAGCTGGGATAATGTGTTTTTC
This sequence comes from Pseudotsuga menziesii, assembly GCA_001517045.1. NCBI lineage: Eukaryota > Viridiplantae > Streptophyta > Pinopsida > Pinales > Pinaceae > Pseudotsuga > Pseudotsuga menziesii. The sequence continues at coordinate 122,002 of LPNX010223755.1, forward strand.
ATTTGAAAAAAGGCCTGCAACTTTTCAAGGTTAATCAGGTTATTTGGGGACTATTCACATAACATGTATAGCAATAGAAGGTTATTTCTTCATTTTGAAATTTCATTGAAGCCCAGCTTCACCACACTTAGGACAATACACACTATACCCATGATCTCACAAAAGTGCAGGGATTTCTCTATAGAGATGTTTATTTCTCAATATTAAATCAAGAAAAATTCAACGCAGAGAATCAAATTTGATTCCAAACACTTGGATTCCTTCACACACTTCCACAGGCTTCGATTTGACCAAAATTGTATGTAGAGAGACAGAACACATAGACAAACGTATTGATTTCATATTCAAGAAAAAAGGCATTCAAACTCTTCTAGATGGATCTCATATTCTTGTGGCTATCAAATACCCAAAATCCCACAACCATTGTGAATTCATTCACATATTATTACATAAATTGCACATCAATTTATGTATGAATACTCATAATTTTTCCAATTGATCATGCACACATCACACAACTATTTCCAAACTTAATACACTCTAAATCTTCATTAACAACATAACTATTCTAAATATTCATTAACAACATAACTATTCTATCAATTCCCTAATCATTTAATGATGGGTGTTATCTACCCTGGGCCCTCTCTCCGTCTCTCTTTGTAGACTACAATCTATATACAATTTAGGAAAAAAAAAATGTTTAGATCCACGTTACTTGTTGACTGACTCTAAAATACTTATCCATGTAGTTGGACACACTCTCCTGGGCATCTAGTGTTAGGGTTTTATCTCATATAGAGACATGCACCACATAGAATATCTAAGTTGGTTCTATTTCCTATTTTTTCTTGTTCTATTAAGGAGATTCAAGTTGCACCACTATGATGTCTAGACAATTCATTAGATTTTTGAGCTTATTGCATTGCAATTCTTTCTTTTAGTTAAGAGAGTGATGTTACTAAGTGCTGCAAATTATGCTTGTTGTTCCATTTTTTATATTGATGTGTCAATAAATATAATATGCCTTTATTGTTGTTTTGATAGGAGTAAATATAGTTTAAGTTTTTCAGATCAAGGTTTTGTTTTAGGAGTACATATCTACTTACCATGTATTGAGAAAATGACAAAAGTAGCATTGGTCATTACTATTGCAAGGAGCACATATGAATTGTTTTGGTAGCCTTATGTATGCTTCGTTGAGAGAAATTTAGAAGTAGGCATGCTTTAGATTTAGAGACATAAGACTTGTTTTAATATATATCCATCTATCCAAAGAAGATTGTCTCACATATATTAAGACTAGACATATAGATGTCAGCTTCTTTGGTAATAAACATTTTTAATGGATTTGCAACAATGGTGAGCTACATTAGTAGTTATGCTGGTGCTAGGATGAGTTGCAAGAGGAATGTGTACACACTTTAGTTGTGGATAAACTAAGTCTTGCTATAATTTGTTCATGTTCCCAAAAGTTTTTTGCATGTGCTAGACCTTGAATATTTGTTGGCTACTAAGGGATCAAAACAATGAAAATGATTACTCTATTCTTTTGGTTTCATGTGAAGGACCAGCTAATTAAAAAAAGAAATTTGTATTTTTAAAATACAAAAAACAAAAGACTTTGTTTGAAATGTATTTATGTGTCCAAAGAAAATTGTGTTCACATAGTGAACCCAAAAGTATAGGCATCAACATGAACTAGTATAGTCCTAGGTGTCATTGATGATTTTTAAGTAAAGTAAGCTCCTTTAGATATGTTTATGAATTAGAGTAAGTTACAAGAAGGAAGTGAATATTCTTCAACTATGGAGGAAACATTTTCTCTAATATGTGTCGAAGTGATTTAAAATTGATTGCACACACCAAACCCAAAAGATGTGTTGGTTACTAGAATGCTAAGGTGGCACTCACTTGTTTCTTTTGGTCCTTGTTTGGGACAATATTGGGTATGATTAATTTTATGTTTTGAAAATTTAATCCTTGCTCTGATGTGTGTCAATGTGTTCAAGGAAGATTATGTCACACTATATTGAAAGAAAATGTATATATGTGAGGGAATTTGATCTCAAGAATTGTTGGTGGTGCGAGACCAAAGGTGATCTATAGAAATGTTTGTGTTTATGTTAGGATGTGTTGCAAGTGGGAAGTGGGAAACCTTCAGTGGTGGAGACACAAGATTTTCTTTACCTAAAATTTGTTGCATATACCATTCCTAGAAGAAATGTTGGCTACCATATTCCTGGGCTGGTGCTTTTGTAATTCTTTTGGTCATGTGTGAGGGATAAGACTAGTTACACATGTAATTTATCTTTTTTAATTTAGCTCATGAAATACTAAACTTTAAAACTAGTCTTTTTTACCTTTAGTGAGCCCCAAATCAACACTAGAACCTTTTTGACCCTTTAAATGAAATAAAATGATACAAAAACCTTTGTTAATGTTTTATTTCCTTGAATTATCCTTTAGTAAAATGATGACCTAGCAATAAAGGAAATATCACATCTAAGGGAAAAATACACTATTTTTTATGATAGAAGTCCCCCCTTACAAGAAAAAATAACTTGTAAAAGAACTTTATGTTAGGAAGCACGATTCCAAGAAAAAATGATTTTGTTTTCCTCAAGAATATGTTAACTTAATTGAAAAGATATTATATCATAATGTCTAGAAAATATCCATCACTAGTTTGACCATTGACTCTTCCCCTTGGTTTGACTTGATATATCCCTTAATTTTCTTCTCCAACTCTTTGGACTATGTAGGGCTAAAAATTGAGTTCACTTATGTGTTGCAACTTTTTCAAGTCTTCCTAGTGCTAAATTTTGTGAGGGAATTTATTCTTAAACACGATTGAGTCTTTGAAGTAGAGTAGGGTATTAGAATGTAATCCTTGTTATCTTCCATATTCATCCCTCCAAATAGTATCAAAGAAGATAATATTTGAGAGTTCCCAAAAGGAAGTCTAGGGATGATGTGGAGGTCTCTCTTGCTTAAGTGTTGGTGGTTTTCTAACTCAAGGGGTTATCTATATCACATATAAAATTGAATTCTTAAGATCTACAATGAAATCCTTTTTCAGTAATGCAAGAATGTAATTTATATCTGCAAATAAATTCTTTAAAATATGCAATTAGAATTTTTGATTTTTATGTGACCAATGCATCAATCCATTGGGAAAGAATATACATAGTAGAAGTAGATAAAACCACCAATTTCTAATGGAATTGGGTAAGATGAATCCTGGTGAAAGTTGAAATACAATATTTTAATCCTGAACTTAGTGAGAGCAATTGACACAAAATAATTCTCACAATAATAAAAAATATTTCAAGTTGCCAAATAAATAATATGAATTCGCGTCTTCAATATTCATAGTTGTTTAAGTATAAAAGATCTGGAAAGTCCTATATCACAATCTCTCCTAATATAAAAACCTCAAGTGATTCATCACAACATATATCCCTATCCCTAGACAATCCTAGGAAATAAGATTTGCTATAGAATTATGCACTATATTTCATACATATACTTGTCAAATTTATGTATCAATACTCATCGATTATCCAATTAATCATGCACATATTAAATCAGAGAAGCACACAACTATTTCCAAATTTAATACACTCTAAATATTCATTAAAAACATAATTTTTTATATAAGTAACCCTTTTCACCAGATAGAAGACCTTTTATGATACATAGTTTGTATGGATTTATCTCATGAAAGACTAAACTTTAAAAGCAGTTTTTTTTTTACGTTTAGTGAGCCCCAAATAAATGTGAGAATATTTTTGACCCTCTAAATGAAATAAATTGATACAAAAACCTTTGTTAATGTTTTATTTCCTCGAATTATCCTTTATTAAAATGGTGACCTAGCGATAAAATAAATATGCATCTAAGGAAAAATACACTATTTTTTATGATAGAAGTAATCCCTTACAAGAAAAAGAACTTGTAAAAGAAATTTATGTTAGAGAGGGACAATGCCAAGAAAAATGATTTTTTTTACTCAAGAATATGTTAACTTAATTTAAAATATATTTATCTCATAATGTCAAGAAAATATCCATCACTAGTTTGACCATTGACTCTTACCCTTGGTTTGACTTGATAGATCCCCTACTTTTCTGCTTCAACTCTTTGGAATGTGTAGGGTTAAACGTTGAATTCACCTATGTATAGGAAATTTTTCAAGACTCCCTAGTGCTAAAATTTGTTAGGGGAAACTTTCTTAAACACGGTTGAGTCTTTGAAGTACCGAAGGGTCTTAGAATGGAATCCTTGTTATCTTCGAAATTTACCCCTCAAAATAGTATCAAATAAGAGAATATCTTTGAGTCCCCAAAAGGAAGTCTATGGATGAATGTGGAGGTCACTCTTGCTTAAGTGTTGGTGATTTTCTGAATCAAGGGGTTATCTCTATCAGATCTGCGTTAAAATCCTTTTTTCAGTAATGCAAGCAAGTACTTTAGATCTGCAAATAAATTCTTTAAAATATACAATTAGAAGTTCTAATTTTTATGTGACATGCATAGATCCATTGGGAAATAATATACATAGTAGAAGTAGAGAAAAATACCAATTTCTAATGGCATTGGGTATGAAAGTTGAAATACAATATTTGAATCCTAAAATTAGTGAGATAAATTGACATAAAACAGTTCTCACAACAATACAAAATATTTCAAGTTTTCAAAGAAATAAGATAAATTATTGTCTTCAATATTCATATTTGTTTAAGTATATAAGATCTGGAAAGTCCCATATCACAATCTCTCCTAATAAAAAAACCTCAAGTGATTCAGCACAACATAGTATCCCTATCCCTAGACAATTCTAGGAAACAAGAATTGCAGTAGGATTATGCACTGGATTTGTTACAGATACTTATCAAATTTATGCATGTATACTCATAAATTATCCAATTAATCATGCACACATTAACTCACAGAGGCACATAACTATTTCCAAATTTAATACACTCTAAATCTTCATTAACAACATAAATTTTATATCAATATCTTGATCATACATCGATGGGCGTTCTCCGCCTTAGGATCTCTGTCCCCCTATATTCCTAGACTTACGGTCTATATACAATTTAAGAAACAAACATAATTTGTTTAGATCCACATTAGTTGCTGAAAAACCCTAAAATCAATCTAAGTATCCTAAGATCTCTAAGATCTTTCTATCCCTCAAATTTTTCCCAATAAGAGAGTTTTGCTTACAATCTCAACTGATCAATATTATATCTATGGGATCACATCCTGTTATTTTAGATTATCGTCTACAATTCATAAAAATGCAAGGAAATTATGGTATGATGGATTACCATCACATCTTGTTATGGTATGAGGGATTACCATCAGGGAGTTTATCGTCCCTTAAATACCTTCATACAGTATTTCATGAACACTTCAAAAGGTGTTAGAATAGTAATCCAACTCATTAGTCCCTAATTACACTACTTAGTCAATTTTATTGCTTTTTAAGCTTTAATACACTATGTGGTGGACTAGGGGTGCTTAGTTGGACAAATGCCTAGTCAAATTGGGGATTTCACACCCACATGAGCACTCCAGCTCAATAATTCAACCACATTTTCACCCTCATCATTTCTGGTGCACTCCCATTCGTTGAATGTGGATAGCTAGGTTGACTTGGAGTGCTAGAGTGGGATTTAACCCAATTTTGGCTTGATTTGGTGCATTAAATGTTACATCGAGATTCTAAACCACCCATATTTCCACATCTGTAGTTTCCAAGGTGTAATCATTGACCCAAATCACTTCAACCATGTCCAGTCAGCAATTCATGGTTGTTTGGGCTGATTTGGGGCATGATTGGCTCACATGGGGGGGGGTTTGATGTCATTTTGGAAATTTTGACTTGTATGCCCACAATTAGATACAAAATCCTCACAAAAATACTATGTTTTATATATACCTAATAATGACATGTTTCATGGTGAGACCATTCAAAAATTATCTTGTTTCTGTTCACATTGTGTGTGTAATTTGCTTCTCAATTGATGGTTTTTGCTAGTTTTTCCACCAAATTTGATTTGTGAGATTCAATAACACTCCTAGATTCTATAGTGGTTCAAATTTATCACATGGTATCATATAATATTGGATATTTTTGAGTTCTAGATCAATTCAGAGTGATTTGAGCTACATTTTTAGTGGAGGTCCAGATAAAATTGAATTGTGTTTTTGTAGAACATTCAGCAATTTCTTCATCATCGTAGAAATAAATGGAGTCTATCCACATCATGATAACACCCTTAAATTTATTTTATTGGAAGGAAGAGATGGTGATTCAACTGAGAGCCAAAGGGATTTACAGAGTTATCATGGGCACTGAGGTGGAACCAAATTTTGCAGTTGAGAAAGCTAAGTACTTCAACAAATTGGATGAGGCATTTGGATTGTTGTGTCTGAGAATATAGAGAGAGATATTGTTCCACATTGAAAATTTTACAACACCTAATGAGGTCTGTGTAAAACTAGAGACATTGTTTGAGAAAACTGATGAACTATGTGGTCACCAACTTGAGAATGAGCTTATCAGCTTGAGCCCAACGCACTATGACACTATCCAAGACTTCTTCACCAATTTTAAGTCACTTGTGTTGCATCTGAAGCAATGTGGTGTTGAAAATAAAGAGGACCAATTGATCTTGTCTATACTTTCAAAGTTGGGGCCATATTTCTCATTTTTCGTGAGTACATTCCACTCCGGCAAGTTAACACTTCGAAACTGGAAAATTCCCAGTCTAGCAAGATTCATGGAGTAACTCACTTAGGAGCAAGACAATAATGTATAAATGGGAACCATCAAGACCAAGGATCAAGCAGTAGTAGTGGGAGTTTTGAATTCCTCAAAGGGAAATCCCAAGTCCAAAAATTCGAAGCTGCCGGAGAAGAAGAAAAACCCATAAAAACCCAAATCCAGTGATGCCATTTCGAATCCTTCCAAGGAGAAGGATAAGAAGGAAAAAGATAAGGCCAAATGTACCTATTTCCACAAGGGATTAAATCCAGAGAGATCATGCATGAAAAATACCATTGAATCCATGGTGCATCTGCTGGAGAAGAACAACATTCCAGTCCCTGACAACGCAAGGAAGAAGGATGACAACTCCAGTTCAGATGAGAGCAAGGATAAATGTCATGCTTTGGTAGCAGGTAGCTCTAACTCTTCATCTATTGTCATTGATTTGTGGGATTCTAGGCACATGGTGGTGAAGGGAGAGATATTCTCCTCCATGAGTTCGAATGCTGGCCTAACAGTTCGAGTGGGGGATGATTCAGAACTCTAGACCAAGGGGATTGGGAGGATTGAATTAGAGCATGGTTTCTTTAGTGATGTATTGTATGTACCAGACCTTGCAACAATTTTTTTTCTTCAGTGTATCACATGACCCATATAGGAGAGCCAAAGAGAGTGACCTTCACTCCATACATGGTAGAGATTATAGAAATCTCAATAGACCAAGTCATTGCAATTGGGTATGCACATTGGAGATCATCATGAGAGGATGTACAAGTTTTCAAACTTCCTCCCCACTTCCAATGGACATGCACTTCTCTCACATGCCAATGAATTTTTTGAGCTATGGCATGAGAGGTTTGGTCACATGAACTACAAGTACCTCTAGGCACTACAGAGAGATGAGATGGTGGAAGGACTTCCACAAATTAGATCATCAAATGGAGCATGCATTGGGTGTGTAGTTGGGAAGCATCCTGAGAAAAGCTATGAGAAGGGGAAGGAAAGGAGAGTAACAAAATCACTTGGGTTGGTGAATTCATACTTTATTGGTCCATTTCCCACTCCATCATATGGTGGATCAAGGTACGTGCTTACATTCATAGATGATTCCTCTCGATTTTGTTGGGTGTACTTCCTTAAATTGAAGTCTGAGGTGTTTGAACACTTGAATATTTGGAAGGCATTGGTATAAAATCAGAGTGGGAATAATATTAAGGTCCTTAGGACTGAAAATGGGAAGAAGTATGTGAAAAAGAACCTACAGAAACTTTTTGAGGAGAGTGACATCCAAATGCAACACCCAACTCCCTACACACCACATCAAAATGGTGTGGTTGAGAGGAAGAATAGGTAAATCAAGGAGATGGCCACTTGCATGATAGAAGAAAGGGATCTAAGTCACAAGCTATGGGATGAAGCCATTAGTTTTGATGCTCACATACAAAACAAATCCTTTCACAAATCAGTAAAAGGAATGACACCTTACGAGGCATGGTTTGACCAAAAGCCAAATGTTTCAAATTTCAGAATTTTTGAGACTAGAGCATGGGATAGAATCCCCTGTAAAAAGAGGAAATCCTTGAAACCACAAAGAAAGGATTGCATTATGGTTGGGTATGGTGAAGAGACAAAATTTTAAAAGCTCTTTGAAACCTCCACTTGCAAGACATTTGTTGAGAGAAGTGTGAAATTTGAAGAAGAGCCAATTCCTAACTTCGAGCTTGCACTGGGGGAATGCTCCTCTCCTCAACCATTAGAAGATGTAAGTGATGATAAATAATATGTTTTTTATTATATGTCTGATATAAATGTTTATGAATGTGATATTTCTGTATGACTCACCATCTAGGCCCAAGTGAGCTGAAAAAATTGTACAAGCAGCTGGGGAATTGGTAGGCAATCCCCATGAGCCTAGGAATATTAGATCACAAACTAGTAGAGATTTCTTTGCAAGTGATAGTGATATTGCTAAGCACTGTTACATGATTATTGGGTTTGATACTCAGAAATATCAGCAAGCTTGTAATGACCCTAGATGGAAATCAGCAATGGAAGATGAATTTTAGTCCCTCCAAGAGAACAATACTTGGGAATTGGTTCCCCTTCCTCCCAAGAGGAAGCTTGTTCAATGCAAATGGGTTTTCCAGAAAAAAATTGCTGCTGATGTTTATGATATGAAACATAAGGAAATATTAGTTTCTAAGGGCTATTTTCAGGTCCATGTTGTTGATTACACAGATACCTTTGCACCAGTTGCAAAGATGGACTCAATTAGACTAGCTCTAGCGCTGACAACTAGTAAAGGTTGGGAAGTTCACCACATGGATGTTAAGAGTGATTTATTACATGGTGAGATACAGGAATATACATATTTTCATCATCCTAAATGTTTCCATGGGGATCCTTCATTGGTATGTATGTTGAAGAAATCATTGTATGGACTCAAGCAAGCCCCCAGGCCTTGGTATGCAAAAATGGATGCTATTTTGCTCTCTATTGGTTTCACTAGATGCAAATCATACCCTAATGTGTATTTTCAGAAACATTATGGTATTTTGTAGGTCATTGTTCTTTATGATGATGATATCCTCATTACAGGTAGCTGCACCAATTCAATTTGCCAAATCAAGTCATCTTTGCATAGTGAATTTGCCATGACAGACCTAGGATTTCTAAGGCAATTTTTGGGCTTGGAAATTGAGCAAAATGAAAGGGGCATCAAGATGAGTCAACAAAAGTATGATTAAAACCTTATAAATAATTTCAACATGGCTGAGTGTAAGGAATCCAAGTCTCCCTTTCTTTCTGGTATTAAAATGCATGAATTTGGCAATTCTCCATTGGTGGATATTACACTCTACAAGAAACTAGTGGGCAACTTCCTCTATCTCACTCACACAAGACCTCATTTGTCTTATGCTATAATTGATGTAGAAATACATATGAAACAGCCACATGAGTTCCATTGGAGAGCAGAAAAAACAATTCTTCAGTATGTCCAGGGAACCAAGAATTTTGGGGTGCACTACACAGCTAGTTCCTCACTTCAATTAGCTGGATTTTCTGATTCAGATAGTGCTGGAGATCCCACTGTCAGGAAGTTAAATTAAGGTTTTGTATTTATTTTTTATGAAGGTACCATTTTATGGTCAAGTAATAAACAACCCACCATTTCACTTTCATCAGCAGAGGCATAGTATAGGACAGCATTCAATGTTGCTACACAGTGTGTTTGGTTGTAGGGAATTCTCCAGGAATTTGGTGTCACAATTGATTCTCCAACCAAAGTGCCATCAAAATATATACTGATATAGTATAGAGACAGAGGAAAAAACATATTTATATACACATGCATTACATTCGGGTCTTAGTGCATGACAGGGTGATCTCACTGTAGTATTGCCCATCCACCAAGCAAACTACTGATATTTTTACCAAGTCTTTCACAGAGAAGACCTTCACCTACCTGAGATATTTGATTGGGGTGAGTGAAGGATGGTAATTTTCTGTTATTTATTGCAGTTCCAGCCCCATGTCTATTTTTGAGGGAAGGTTTTGTCCCATGAGGTTTTCCTTCTTTTCCTCGGTTCATATGGACAAATAAATTGTATTTTCTGAATTATGTATTTGAGGTGACTTGAGACATTGTTGATAAGGCCTCAATCATTTTGTGTAATGTAATTAGTTTTTGGATTAAGGTAGGGTGTTAGAATAGTAATCCAAATCATTATTCCCTAATTACACTACTTATACAATTTTATTGCTTTTTAAGCTTTAATACACTATGTGGTGGACTAGGGGTGCTTAGTTGGACAAGTGTCTAGTCAAATTGGGGATTTCACACCCACATGAGCATTCCAGCTCAGTAAAATAGACACATGTGCACCCTCATAATTTTTGGTGTTCTCCCATTCATTGAATGTGGACAACTAGGTTGACTTGGAGCGCTAGAGTGGGATTTTTCCCAATTTTGGCTTGATTTGGTGCATTAAATGTTACATTGAGACTCTAAACCACCCTACCTTCCAAAAACATGCTATACAAGGTGTCATAATTGACCCAAATCACTTCATCCATGTCCAGTCAGCAATTCGTGGCTGTTTGGGCTGATTTGGGGCATGATTGGCCCACCTAGGGGGGTTTGATGCCATTTTGGAAATTTTGATTTGTATGATCACAATTGGCTACCAAATCCTCACAAAAATTGTATTTTTTAATATATACCTGATAATAACATGTTTCATGGTGAGATAGTTCAAAAATTATCTTGTTTATATTCACATTGTGTGTGTAATTTGCTTCTCAATTGACGGTTTTTGCTAGTTTTTGCACTGAATTTGATTTGTGAGCTTCACTAATGCTCCCATATTATCTTGTGGTTCAAATTTCTCATAAAAGGAATTATGATTCTTTTTTGTTACTTCAATATTGCTGCACACATGATAAATAGTTCATTGAAAATGTGAAAGACGAATGTGGCGATGATCAGTATTTGGATGAAGAGGTTTTAGATATCTTACATGAATACTTAGATCAAAAAGAAAGAAAAACCAATTTCCATGATATTCAATAAAATTGTAATGTCCTAAGTCTAGTGTATAGAACTTAACACTTTAATTCTGTAATTTTTCTTAAATAATTCTGAAATTTAAGGGGTTCACACAAATCCTTCTCGGATTGGTAAAAACAAGGGTTTCTTCAGGGAGATTTTACAGAGGACAAGAGTGATCAGTGGGAAGCAAACAAAGAGATTTCAGAAATTGAATTTCCTCTCCCCTGACACATTTAGATTTGGTTCCATTTAGGTTTCAGAATCCGCACCGCGAAAACCTACCACCATGCTTCTTGGAAGCCAAACCGTGCAACTAAGGAGAGTAGTTCTTCCTGTTACAACCAGAGGATTAGGGAAACTTGAAAAGGTTTATTAAAGCCTTAATTTAATATATAAAAAGTTATTTAAATAGTTTTTTTAGGTTTTGGAAAGTTTGAGGTGTTTTGGGTGAATTTGGGGATTTCTTGCAATTTTGGTCAAGAGGAACCCTACGCAAAGGAGGATCCAAAAAAGTGGAATGATACAAATAAAAAATGGTTCTATAGGTATTTAATGGAATGTGGATCTTCCAGTGACCCACAGAAACTAACGGATCTCAGTTTGAGTTAGTAGAACTCATTTTACATCAAATTTGGCAAGACTAGTCATTGAAAGCTAGCAATCTAGCTAGGGTCTAAATTTAAGCAGTTAATTCATGTAAAATTAATTTATGAGATACATATGAATTATTAAAGAGATAAATAAAATCCCAATGAACATATAAAATCTCTTCATATAGTTCCCCAACCTTTCATATTTCTCATAGCACTCAGATTCATCAATTTTCTCCCATACATTGATAAAATAAGATTTTTTTGAGGAAATTGAAGACAAAATTCTTTATAGAAAGATATGTTTTGACATGATATAGATAAATTACAGAGTAATATGCTGCTACATATCATAAATCATATAATAAATTGACCATTACAGGGAGACTGCAAAATAAAGGGGCAGGAGGCCCAAAACATGACTAGCAAAAGCGGCTGTGAGCATAGGTGAAGCATGGGCTTCATTGTATATCAACCTGAACGTGTTGGATGCTGAAAATAACTCTGATCATACTTCAATGGATGCAATTTAGTGCTCCATATGTGCGATAGAAGAGAAAGGGATATGGAAGAGAAGGGAGGAGGGGTTTGGGGATCATCACCCAATGGTATGAGGCACAACACTCAGAGAGTATGCTCACATAGCATAACCACAATATCAAAATTTCCAAACTGAATCAATGGGATCGAATTTACCTTTTATATAATTCTGGATGACCTGCTTAGTAAGTTGAGGCCAATGGTGACCTGTGAGAGCAAGTCAACCCCATGGGTGACCTAACCCTAGCCACAAAAGCACCCCCTTTAGGAAATTAGGAAAGTAGGACCATGTGGAATTATTTCCAAGTCCAAATCATCTTTCACAATTAGAAACTACAACCTCCCTTAGTCAAAAGATGCCTCTTTTGAGTTATGACAGCTTTCTGCTTTTCTTGGGTCATAAGGAAACTTTTTCTTTCCTTCTAAAACTTTCCTACTTTTCCCTCTGTTTGCTTTTTACTAATTTTATGCAACTTCCATTTATCCTCCTATTTTATTTTGTCATGTACTTTCTTATTTTTACCAAGGCAAGTTGACTAGCTTTCCCCATTGTGCCCTCCTGACATGTCAACCTTAATTCCACATCATTATTGTGCATAATAAATAAAATTGTTGAGATAAAATTAAATACATGCCTTAAAACAATTATTAGAAAAAATTATCCTATGAGGAATAATTAATATCAATTTTGAGCCCCTAGGAACTTAGCATCGTCAACACTTTTTAATGGTCAATTTGAGGGGACATGACAGTCCTCCCCTCCCAAATCTGCTTGTCCTCAAGCAGAAGCATTCCAAAGTGGTGCAAATTTGTTCATCATGTAGGAGAAATGGAGCATGAATCCATTTTTCAAAAAAGGTCGACTTTCTCTGTCAATCCATCCTATAAAGTTTCTCCAAAACAAGCAATTCCAGGGTCCCATTGCTTGCATTCCACCTGTTATCTCTAGGATTTTTCACCTGTTTATTTTTAAATTTTTGATTATCCTTGGTTTTTATTGTTTTAATTTTGCTGTGTTTTGTGTCTTATTATTGATC
>LPNX010223755.1:138071-194367 GCA_001517045.1 Pseudotsuga menziesii
ACACCACCCCCTTCAGTGAGAATGCCTTCCCACACAACTTATCAGGTGAATTTATTCTTGGATCCCATTTCTTCAACTATAAGTATCCAAACATTAGAATCCACCATACAAATTTATCATCACAGGAAATGGCATTCATGCTGTGGAAATCATACCACTGCACTGAAAAGTGGAAATTCTCAATGCAAAGTTGGAAATCTGTCAGACTTCCCCACTCAACATAAAGTTCCTTATGTGCTTGATGCAGATCAACATTGAATCTCATGATTATGTTGTTGCAAATACATAGGTGTGAGTCCCATGTCCAACCCTAATGAGTATAGGCATCATTAAAGAAACAAGGATGCCCAAACTACTCACAATAAGATGATGCATCACAATTATCTCCACAAATGCAAGTAGAAAAAATAAATAAGTGTCCCATCATCCAATCTGAGAGGGTACTGACACTCCAACCCAAAGTTCCATGTGAACACTTCCAATGGCTCAACTCTCTGCCACTGGTCATAGGGTACAAGAATCCATCCAACTTTGTGTATTTCCTCCACCAAGACCACTTAATGCAAAATGTTTTTCTCATCAATTCCTCTTGGCAGTTTGATTGCTTAGCTGCCTTCCACTGCTCATGAGCAGAAATTTTTCTGCAAGAAGACTCCATGTGTGACATGTAATCTTCCACCCAATACACATGTGGTTGAATGGCAGCAAGTGACAGAAATATGTTCCTATGTGGCTGATGTGAGGGTTATGGTGCATTCCACAAGTCATCACGAACAACTAGGAAAGCCTCTAGCTCTTCCTATTGCACCACCAAGGAAAATTCCTTCTCCCAAATTTCATTCTCTCTTGATGAGGCTGAAATAGAAGTGTGGGTAGAACTGTGAATCATATCCTTGCAATACTTATCCACCCAAACTATGGCTGCCCCATCTTCATCCCCATATGAATCTGCCATGGGGAAGAGATTCATTTCAGGAAACAATTCCAATTTTTTCTGTAAAAGACCAAGTTCTTGGTTGTCATCAAACTTGTTTGTATAGTCCTCAAGCACAAAAAAATCAGAATTCACCTCATCTTCATGTGTATGGAATGTATCCAATTGCTGGAAATTAAATCCTTGTGGCTTCCCACATGCCAAGGAAATGTCGGTCACAACAAAAAATTTATTGCAGAAATTAAGTTCTTCATCTCCCACCTTCTTCACTTTAAAGGTGTGTCTATCCACCCAATAAATATATGAATAAGGAATTTTAATTTCTGATCCATAAGTAATGTGATCAGCCATATTTATGGTAGAGAAGAACACTTCATCCTTCCTCTCAACCTCAATGAGTGCTTTGCTAATATTCTCTTCCTCGTAGCTTTTTACAAGAACCTACAAATCTAAGTGCATCTCATGATCCACCATCTCATGAGATTCCTCCCTCTGTTCAAAAATGAAATCATCCTTGTGAATATGGCTGAATGGTGTGTAGGAGGGTAGGTAATACCTTTTCAACTTCTCATGAAGTTTCTCTATCTCCATCTTGGATTCTTGGAGTGCACATTGAGTGCTCTTCAAGGAATCTTGGGTGGTCAATAAATCTTGTGCGAGCTTGCAAATTTATTCTCCATCCTTCAAGGATGATCCATGCAACACATCAGAAACCTCAATCAAATCATCTCTATCAGAAAGCAATTTTAAGAATTATCCTTGTATTGTATACAATGCCTTTGGAAGCTCCTCCTTGGATTCAAGAGAAGATTGATCTTCCAATGAAGCAGCTATCCAACACTATTGTGCCACTGAAGAATGTGTGTCTTGGAGAAGGTGTAAATCCTTTTGAATGTTATTTTCATCCATTTTCAAAGGCCAAGGAAATGAGTGGGGCTCTTGAGGAAAATCACCCCTTTCTTCTTCCCTGCAATTTTCTTGCTGTGACTTGTACTTCTCTATATGAATCTTTCTTTCTGCTTTCCCACCTGCAAGACGAGATGGCTCATAGATCTCCATAATGGTGATAGTGGGATTGGGATTCTCAATGAGTTCAAGCCTCTCCTCTGATGTGGATGCAACATCGTCATGCTGCAAGAGAGTCCAAAATTCATAACTTTTTGCATCCCTTTTCACCAGATTTTTCTCCTTCAGATTTCCTAGTTCACACCTAGCTGGTGGGGGCTTGTCTTACAATTCATTGGGAAATTCAAATAATGAATTCAAATCTGATATTTCCTCTTCTTTAGGATATTATCCAAAATATTCCTTCACCATATTATCATCATTGAAAATATCACCCTTTGCAATGATTGTGTGATCACCAACAGGGAAAATAGGACTAAATTTATCTCCCTCACAATTCCCCTTCCTATTGCAGTCCTCAAATGCAAAGGACAAATTTTTATCTTTACATGGATCAGATTGTTGGAGGTGTACAGGGATGCTACAAAAATCAAAACTTTTAATATCCATGTTCTTAACATTACCATATTCCTGTACGGATACTATGGTGGCCTGCTCTTCCACCAAAATTTCTGCCTCACATCCAAGCACTGTGGCCTTGTTTTCATCTTCATTATGTGGCTCAGAAGGTGACTGTAAATCTGATTTGTGTACCTCATTTGTATCTGATCCAAAATATGTCTCACCACCCATACATGATCTAGAACCTTGAGCAGTGATCTGGAGATCACCCATCAAGAAACTTGAATTGCATTCCTCTTCAACCTCTCCTCCTATACAACCACATTGTGGTGATTTGCACTTCACTTCATGGATATATTCCTCTTCCTCATTTCTATTCTCCTCCAAGAAACTTCAGAATTTTTCATATTTAGGGGTACTCATGTCACAATATTCAGAATCTTTGTTCGAAGAAAAACCAAACAAACTCTTAAATCTTGAATACGCAAATGGCTTTGAGAAATGTTCACCTTTGGTTCCTTCTTCTTCTTTTTTTAGAGAGGTGGAACAACTCGGTTCCTCTCTATATGGATTGCTGATCATGAAAGAATTATCATAATAATGCTTGGGATAGAATCCATACTTGAAATAAATATAATCTCGAAAAGAAAGGTTTGAACAAATATTCCAACTCAAAGCTAGATAGTCCTCGTAGTAGTGAGGCATGTTCTCACATGCTTCAATGATCTCTGCCAAGTTTTTCTTAACCATTGGAGAATCAGATCTGATCTCTTCCCCATTTGATGTCCAATTATCTTAATAATATTCATGTTTTAGTATGCCTCCATTAACATAGAGGATTTCTCCTTCTTCATATCTTATGCAGTATTCTTCATACTGCTCATCATAGTCATCCTCATAGTATGACATGGACGCAAATTTATTTAGTGAGAGATTTGTTTCCACAGGATGATCCAAGGAAAGAGATTTGATACCACCGTAATGTCCTAAGTCTGGTGTACAGACCTGAACACTTTAATTCTGTAATTTTTCTTAAATAATTCTGAAATTTAAGGGGTTCACACAGAGTCTTCTTGGATTGGCAAAAAAAAGGGTTTCTTCAAGGAGATTTTGTAGAGGACAAGAGTTATTAGTGGGAATAAAACAAAGATATTTCAGAAATTTAATTTCCCCTCCCATAACACATTTATATCTGGTTCCATTTAGGTTTTAGAATCCGCGCCATGGAAACCTACTACCACGCTTCTAGGCAGCCAAACCGTGCAACTAAGGAGAGTAGTTCTGCCTGTTTCAACTAGAGGCTTAGGGAAACTTGTATAGGTTTATTAAAGCCTTAATTTAATATATAAAAAGGAATTTAATTTTTTTTTGAGGTTTTGGAAAGTTTGAGGTGTTTTGGGTGAATTTGGGGATTTCTTGCAATTTTGGTCAAAAGGAACTCTGCGCAAAGGAGGATCCAAAAACGTGGTATGATCAAATTAAAAAATGGTTCTGGAGGTATTTAAGGTAATTTGGTTCTATCAGTGACCCACAGAAACAAACTAGGCTTAGTTTGAGTTAGCAGAACTCATTTTAGATCAAATTTGGCAAGACTAGTCATTGAAAGCTAGCAATCTAACTAGGGTCTAAATTTAAGCAGTTAATTTATGTAAAATTAATTTATGAGATACATATGAATTATTAAAGAGATAAATAAAATCCAAATGAACATATAAAATCTCTTCATACAGTTCTCCAACCTTGCATATTTCTCATAGCACTTAGATTCATCAATTTTCCCCCATACATTGATAAAATAAGCTTTTTTTTAGGAAACTTGAAGACATAATTCTTTATGGAAAGATATGTTTTGACATGATATAGATAAATTACAGAGTAATATTCTGCTATATATCAGAAATCATATACTAAATTGACCATTACAGGGAGACTCCAAAATAAAGGGGTAAGAGGCCCAGAACATGACCAACAAAAGTGACTGTGAGCATAGGTGAAGCATGGGCTTCCCTATATCTCGACCTTAATGTTTTGGATGCTGAAATAAATCTGATAATACTTCAATGGATGAAATGTAGTGCTCCATACCTGCAATAGAAGAGAAAGGGATATGGAAGATAAGGGAGGAGGGGTTTGGGGATCATCACCCAATGGTCTGAGGAACAACACTCAGAGAGTATGCTCACATAGCATAACCACAATATAAAATCATCCAAAATGAATCAATGGGCTTGAATTTACCTTTTATAGAATTATGGATGACCTGCTTATTAATTTGAGGTCAATGGTGACCTGTGAGAGCAAGTCAACCCCATGGGTGACCTAACCCTAGCCACAAAAGCGCCCCCTTTAGGCAATTCGCAAAGTAGGACCATGTGGAATTGTTTCCATGTCCAAATCATCCTTCACAATTAGAAACTGTGCCCTCCCTTAGTCAAAATATGCCTCTTTTGAGTTATGATAGCTTTCTGCTTTTCCTGGGTCATAAGGAAACTTTTTCTTTCCTTCTAAAACTTTCCTACTTTTCCCTCTGTCTAGTTTTTACTGATTTTAGGCAAATTACATTTATTCTCCTGTTTTCTTTTGTCATGTACTCTCTTATTTTTACCAAGGCAAGTTGACTAGATTTCCCCATTGTGCCCTCCTGACATGGAAACCTCAATTCCACATCATTATTGTGCATAATAAATAAAAATGCTGAGATAAAATTAAATACATGCCTTAAAACAATTATTAGCAAAATTTATCCAATGAGGAATAATTAATATCAATTTTGAGCCCCTAGGAACTTAGCATGGTCAACACTTTTTAATGGTCAATTTGAGGGGACATGACAATCCTCCCCTCCCAAATCTGCTTGTACTCAAGAAGAATCACTCGAAAGTGCTCCAAATTTGTTCATCATGTAGGAGAAATGGAGCATGAATCCATTTTGAAAAAAAGGTTTACCCTCTCCGTCAATCCATCCTGTAAAGTTTCTCCAAAACAAGCAATGCCAGGGTCCCATTGCTTGCATTGCACCCCCTTCAGTGAGAATTCCTTCCCACATAACTTATCAGGTGAATTTATTCCTAGATCCCATTTCTTAAACTATAAGTATCCAATCATTAGAATCCACCATACAAATTTATCATCACAGGAAACGGCATTCATGCTGTGGAAATCATACCACTGCACTGAAAAGTGGAAATTCTCAATGCAAAGTTGGAAATCTGTCAGACTTCCCCACCCAACATGAAGTTCCTTATGTGCTTGATGCACATCAGCATTGAATCTCACCATTATGTTGTTGCAAATACATAGGTGTGAATCCCATGTCCAACCCCAATGAGTATAGTCATCATTCAAGCAACAAGGATGCCAAAAATGCTCACAATAAGATGATGCATCACAATTATCTCCACAAATGCAAGAAGGAAAAATAAATAAGTGTCCCATCATCCAATCTGAGAGGGTACTGACACTCGAACCAAAGTTCCATGTGAACACTTCCAATGGCTCAACTATCTACCACTGGTCATAGGGTACAAGAATCCATCCAACTGTGTGTATTTTCTCCACCAAGACCACTTAATGCAAGATGTTTTTCTCATCAATTCCTCTTGGCAGTTTGATTGCTTAGCTGCCTTCCACTGCTCATGAGCAGAAATTTTTCTGCAAGAAGACTCCATGTGTGACATGTAATCTTCCACCCTATCCACATGTGGTTGAATGGCAGCAAGTGACAGCAATATGTTCCTATGTGGCTGATGTGAGGGTTATGGTGCATTCCACAAGTGATCATGAACAACTAGGAAAGCCTCTAGCTCTTGCTGTTCCACCACCAACGAAAATTCCTTCTCCCAAATTTCATTCTCTCTTGATGAGGCTGAAATAGAAGTGTGGGTAGAACTGTGAATCATATCTCTGCAACACTTATCCACCCAACTTATGGATGCCCCATCTTCATCCTCATATGAATATCCCATGGGGAAGAGATTCTTTTTAGGAAACAATTCCAATTTTTTCTGTAAAAGACCAAGTTCTTGGTTCTCATCAAACTTGTCTGTACAGTCCTCAAGCACAAAAAAATCAGAATGCACCTCATGTGCATGTGTATGGAATGTATCCAATTCCTGCAAATTAAATCCTTGTGGCTGCCCACATGCCAAGGCAATGTCGCTCACAACAAAAACTTCATTGCAGAAATTAAGTTCTTCATCTCCCACATTCTTCACTTTAAAGGTGTCTCTATCCACCCAATCAATGGATGAATAAGGAATTTTATTTGCTGATCCATAAGTAATGTGATCAGCCATCTTTATGGTATAGAAGAACACTTCATCCTTCCTCTCAACCTCAATGAGTGCTTGGCTAATATTCTCTTCCTCGTAGCTTTTTACAAGCACCTATAAATCTAAGTGCATCTCATGAGATTCCTCCCTCTATTCAAGAATGAAATCATCCTTGTGAATATGGCTGAATGGTTTGTAGGAGGTTATGTAATACCTTTTCAACTTCTCATGAAGTTTCTCTATCTCCATCTTGGATTCTTGGAGTGCACATTGAGTGCTCTTCAAGGAATATTGGGTGATTAATAAATATTGTGTGAGCTTGCAAATTTATTCTCCATCCTTCAAGGATGATCCATGCAACACATCAACAACCTCAATCAAATCATCTCTATCAGAAAGCAATTTTAATAATTTTCCTTGTATTGTAGACAATGCCTTCTGCATCTCCTCCTTGGATTCAAGAGAAGATTGATCTTCCAATGAAGCAGCTATCCAACACTGGTGTGACACTGAAGAAGTGTATCTTGGAGAAGGTGTAAATCCTTTGGAATATTCATTTCATCCATTTTAAAAGGCCAAGGAAATGATTGGGGCTCTTAAGGAAAATCACCCCCTTCTTTCCTACAATTTTCTTGCTGTGACTTGTACTTCTCTTTATGAATCTTTCTTTCTGTTTTCCCACCTGCAAGACTATATGGCTCATAGATCTCCACAATGGTGATAGTGGGATTGGGATTCTAAATGAGTTCAAGCCTCTCCTCTGATGTGGATGCAATGTCATCATGCTGCAAAAGAGTCCAAAATTCATAACTTTTTGCATTCCTTTTCACCAGATTTTTCTCCTTTAGATTTCCTAGTTCACACCTAGCTGGTGGGGGCTTGTCTTCCACTTCATTGGGAAATTCAAAGAATGAATTCAAATATGATATTTCCTCTTCTTTAGGATCTGATCCAAAATATTCCTTCACCATATTATCATAATTGACAATATCACCCTTTTTTGCACTGATTGTGTGATCACCAATAGGGAAAATAGGACTAAATTTATCTCCCTCACAATTCGCCTTCCTTTTGTAGTCCTCAAATGCAAAGGATGAATTTTTATCTTTACATGGCTCAGATGGTTGTAGGTGTACAGGGATGCTACAAAAATAAAAACTTTTAATATCCATGTTCTTAATAGTACCATATTCCTGTACCAATACTATGATGGCCTGCTCTTCCACCAAAATTTCTTCCTCACATCCAAGCAGTGTGGCCTTGTTTTCATCTTCATTATGTGGCTCAGATGGTGACTGTAAATCTGATTTGTGTACCTCATTTGGATCTGATCCAAAATATGTCTCACTACCCATGCATGATCTAGAACCTTGAGCAGTGATCCGGAGATCACCCATCAAGAAACTTGAATTGAATTCCTCTTCAACCTCTCCTCCTATACAACCACATTGTGGTGATTTGCACTTCACTTCATGGATATCATCCTCTTCCTCATTTCTATTCTCCTCCAAGCAACTTGAGACTTTTTCATATTTAGGGGTACTCATTTCACAATATTTAGAATCTCTGTTCGAAGAAAAACCAAACAAACTCTTAAATCTTGAATACATAGATGGCTTTAAGGAATGTTCACCCTTGGTTCCTTCTTCTTCTTCTTTTTTCAAAGAGGTGGAACAACTCGGTTCCTCTCAAGATGGATTGCTGATCATGAAAGAATGCTCATAATCATGCTTGGGACAAAATCCATACTTGAAATAAATATAATCTCCAAAAGAAAGGTTTGCACAAATATTCCTACCCAAAGCTAGATAGTCCTTGTAGCAGTGAGGCATGTTCTCACATGCTTCAATGATCTCTGCCAAGTTTTTCTTAACCATTGGAGAATTATATCTGATATCTTACCCATTTTATGTCTAATAGTATTAATCATATTCATGTTTTAGTATTCCTCCATCAACATAGAGGATTTCTTCTTCTTCATATCTTCTGCAGTATTCTTCATACTGCTCATCATAGTCATCCTCATAGTATGCCATGGCTGCAAATTTCTTCAGTGAGAGATTTATTTCCACAGGATGATCCAAGGAAATAGATATGATACCAATGTAATGTCCTAAGTCTGGTATACAGACCTGAACACTTTAATTCTGTAATTTTTCTTAAATAATTCTGAAATTTAAGGGGTTCACACAGAGCCTTCTCGGATTTGCAAAAACAAGGGTTTCTGCAAGGAGATTTTGCATAGGAAAAGAGTGATCAGTGGGAAGTAAACAAAGAGATGTCAGAAATTGAATTTAATTTCCCCTAACACATTTATATCTGGTTCCATTTAGGTTTCAGAATCCGCGCCACAGAAACCTACTACCACGCTTCTGGGCAGCCAAACCGTGAAACTAAGGCGAGTAGTTCTGCCTGTTTCAACCAGAGGCTTAGGGAAAATTGTAGAGGTTTATTACAGCCTTAGTTTAATATATAAAATGGTATTTAAATATTTTTTTGAGGTTTTGGAAAGTTTGAGGTGTTTTGGGTGAATTTAGGGATTTCTTGCAATTTTGGTCAAGAGGAACCTTGCGCAAAGGAGGATTCAGCAAAGTGGTATGATCGCAATGAAAAATGTTTTTGGAGGTATTTAAGATAAGGCAGGTTTTTCAATGACCCAAATAAACTAACGGGGCTCAATTTGAGTTAGCGGAACTCATTTTACATCAAATTTGGCAAGACTAGTCATTGAAGGCTAACAATCTAGCTAGGGTCTAAATTTAAGCAGTTAATTTATGTAAAATTAATTTCTGAGATACATATGAATTTTGAAAGAGATAAATAAAATCCCACTAAACATATAAAATATCTTCATACAGTTCCCCAACCTTGCATATTTCTCATAGCACTCAGATTCATCAATTTTGCCCCATACATTGATAAAATAGGCTTTTTTTGAGGAAACTGAAGACAAAATTCTTTATGGACAGATATGTTTTGACATGATGTATATAAATTACAGATTAATATGCTGATATAGATCAGAAATCATATACTAAACTTACCATTACAAGGAGACTCCAAAATAAAGGGGCAGGAGGCCCAGAACATGACCGACAAAAGCGACTGTGAGCATAGGTGAAGCATGGGCTTCACTATATCTCAACCTGAACATGTTGGATGCTGAAAATAACTCTGATAATACTTCAATGGATGAAATTTAGTGCTCCATTCCTGCAATAGAAGAGAAAGGGAGATGGAAGAGAAGGGAGGAGGGGTTTGGGGATCATCACCCAATGGTCTGAGGAACAACACTCAGAGAGTATGCTCACATAGCATAACCACAATATCAAATCATCCAAACTAAATCAATGGGCTCGAATTTACCTTTTATAGAATTCTAGATGACCTGCTTAGTAAGTTGATGCCAATGGTGACCTGTGAGAGCAAGTCAACCCTATGGGTGACCTAACCCTAGCCACAAAAGCACCCCCTTTAGGAAATTAGGAAAGTAGGACCATGTGGAATTGTTTTCAAGTCCAAATCATCCTTCACAATTAGAAACTGCACCGTCCCTTAGGAAAAAGATGCCTCTTTTGAGTTATGATAGCTTTCTGCTTTTCCTGGGTCATAAGGAAACTTTTTCTTTCCTTCTAAAACTTTCCTGCTTTTCCCTTTGTATGCTTTTTATTGATTTTAGGCAACTTACATTTATTCTCCTTTTTGCTTTTGTCATGTACTTTCTTATTTTTACCAAGGCAAGTTGACTAGCTTTCCCCATTGTGCCCTCCTGACATGGCAACCTTAATTCCACATCATTATCGTGCATAATAAATAAAATTGCTGAGATAAAATTAAATACATGCCTTAAAACAATTATTAGGAAAAATTTTCCTATGAGGAATAATTAATATCAATTTTGAGCCCCTAGGAACTTAGCATGGTCAACACTTTTTAATGGTCAATTTGAGGGGACATGAAAGTCCTCCCCTCCCAAATCTGCTTGTCCTCAAGCAAAAGCACTCCAAAGTGCTGCAAATTTTTTCATCATGTAGGAGAAATGGAGCATGAATCAATTTTGAAAAAAAGGTTGAATTTCTCCATCAATCCATCCTGTAAAGTTTCTCCAAAATAAGCAATGCCAGGGTCCCATTGCTTGCATTGCACCCCCTTCAGTGAGAATGCCTTCCCACACAACTTATCAGGCGAATTTATTCCTGGATCCCATTTCTTCAACTGTAAGTATCCAAACATTAGAATCCACCATACAAATTTATCATCACAGGAAATGACATTCATGCTGTGGAAATCATACCATTGCACTAAAAACTGGAAATTCTCAATGCAAAGTTGGAAATCTATCAGACTTCCCCACCCAACATAACTTTCCTTATGTGCTTGATGTAGATCAGCATTGAATCTCACGATTATGTTGTTGAAAATACATATGTGTGAGTCCCATGTCAAACCCCAATAAGTATAGGCATCATTCAAGCAACAAGGATGCCCAAACTGCTCACAATAAGATGATGCATCACAATTATCTCCACAAATGCAAGTAGGAAAAATAAATAAGTGTACCATCATCCAATTTGAGAGGGTACTGACACTCCAACCAAAATTTCCATGTGAACACTTCTAATGGCTCAACTCTCTACCACTGGTGATAGGGTACACGAATCCATCCAAATGTGTATTTCCTCCACCAAGACCACTTAATTCAAGATGTTTTTCTCATCAGTTCCTCTTGGCAGTTTGATTGCTCTGCTGCCTTCCACTAAGCATGAGCAGAAATTTTTCTGCAAGAAGACTCCATGTGTGACATGTAATCTTCCACCCAATCCACATGTGGTTGAATGGCAGCAAGTGACAGCAATATGTACCTATGTGGCTGATGTGAGGGTTATGGTGCATTCCACAAGTCATCACGAACAACTAGGAAAGCCTCTAGCTCTTCATGTTGCACCACCAAGGAAAATTCCTTCTCCCAAATTTCATTCTCTCTTGATGAGGCTGAAATAGAAGTGTGGGTAGAACTGTGAATCATATCTCTACAATACTTATCCACCCAACTTATGGCTGCCCCATCTTCATGCTCATATGAATCTCTCATGGGAAGAGATTGTTTTTAGGAAACAATTCCAATTTTTTCTGTAAAAGACCAAGTTCTTGGTTCTCATCAAACTTGTCTGTACAGACCTCAAGCACAAAAAAATCAGAATGCACCTCATGTGCATGTGTATGGAATGTATCCAATTGCTGCAAATTAAATCCTTGTGGCTGCAAACATGCCAAGGCAGTGTCGCTCACAACAAAAACTTTATTGCAGAAATTAAATTCTTCATCTCCCACCTTCTTCACTTTAAAGGTGTCTCTATTTACCCAATCAATGGATGAATAAGGAATTTTATTTGCTGATCCATAAGTAATGTGTTCAGCTGTCTTTATGGTAGAGAATAACACTTCATCCTTCCTCTCAACCTCAATGAGTGCTTTGCTAATATTCTCTTCCTCGTAGCTTTTTACAAGCACGTACAAATCTAAGTGCATCTCATGATCCACCATCTCATGAGATTCCTGCTTCTGTTCAAGAATGAAATCATCCTTGTGAATATGGCTGAATGGTGTGTAGGAGGGTAGGTAATACCTTTTCAACTTCTCATGAAGTTTCTCTATCTCCATCTTGGATTCTTGGAGTGCACATTGAGTGCTCTTCAAGGAATCTTGGGTGGTCAATAAATGTTGTAGAAGATGATCAACCCAGTGATTTGAAAGGAGATAGTTGTACTAATTTGTTTTCTAAAGAAGGAAATCAGCCTGTCATGAATTTTGTTAGTCAAGAAAATCTCATTGCAATCCATGATCAAAAGGATGAAAAAAAAGTGGAGAGTAAACATGTTGAACATGATTGTTTTCCTTTGTGTTTTCCTTCATTTGAGTGGTTAGAAAAGAGGCTTAAAGTTTCTGATCAAAAAGAGAAATTTGAGATTGTGGCTGAACGTATAAACTTCCTTGGAATGGATGATGAGTAAGAAGGACAATTATGCAATCAATCTCAGCCTTTAAAAAAATAGTAGTATGCAATGAAGAGTTGAATAACAAAGAAGAAGATCAGGGTTCTCAAACAGATGATCCTTTTTATTTTTCAAATTCAGAATTTTTTTTCAAGAAAATATATGTTTGCTTGATCCTATTGAACAAAGGAATGATGTTTCTACCGAAGCATATAAAGAATATAAAGTTGTAAAATCAGAAATTTTGAATGAATTTGTGGAGGTATTGGTTGAATATTGTCATGAGCATTCTTGTCAAGGATCTTTTGAAAAGCAATTTTACAATGTGCAAGAAGAGTTACACTTTGAACATCCTTCTCATGGTAAGCAAATGATAGATTTTTTTGAAGACTGTCATGTTTTTTATGATCCTATGGTAGAGTACATGGAGAAGCTTGGTAGTGGTAATGGCTGGTTATATCTCTACTGTAATGATCATTTTCTTTATTATAACTTTGTGCCATTAAGTCTGTCATATTTTTTATTATTATCAAGCATGAAGATAAAGTTGGTTTATGGGATCATTTGCTTGAGTGGCTTGATTGGAAGTCATAAGTTACTTGACTGAGAATTAATGCTTAGTAAGTAGGGTAGGTAAGTAAATATGAATAAGATTGACTTGGTGAGCATTTCATTCACCAGTTTTCAGTTTCAATTTTAAAGTTTAGGTTTGCAGTTACAATTGGTTTTCAACCTTCAGAGTATGGGAGGGTGACAGGTGCCAGGTTACAAGTCGACAGGGGTTTGTTTGTAGGATGTTTCAGTGATGGTTACAAGTCAGAGCAGGTTGGGGATTTTAGAATATTTTGGGGGCATCCCAATGGATTCGACACCTAGTCTACGAGGTTCTTTGCTACCAGACAGGTAGGATATCATCCCTATTTGGTGCCACTTGTTAGCACTATTTTTGTGTGAAGTAATTGGAGAGGTATAACAGTGTTAGGAGAGATAAGGTTTGCAATATTTCATATCATATGACCATGCAATAATTTGTTTATGCTGCGGTTGGTGTTATTTCATTTAAATTTCAAACTTTCATTAGCAATTCAACAGCTTTAGGTTTGTCTGCTGGGTTGATTATCAAAGCGTCCAAGTTTGGTAAGAAAAATGAGCTTGAAAACTCTTTGAGCGAAAGGAAAAATATTTTTTTATAAATTGGTGCAAAAAATTTAGTTTTATAAACCAATGTTGGCTTTATATTCAATTTTATATTTTGGCCAAAGGTTTATTTTAATAAAATTTTATTGGTCACCTAAGGATGAGGAGCCTATGGTCACATGGGGCCCAGGAGTTCAACATACCAAAGCGCACCATGATCAGTCCAAGCATCAAGTCTTATAACATTTCTTATTCCTTGGCATATAATGGAAACATTGGGGTATATAAATAATGAAATGACAAATTTTCCATTGCATGTGGGATAATATATTCATAAAAAAGAAGCGTAAATATGAAAACGTGAATGTAAGCATGATGTATCAATTGAAGTTGATTTAATGTTGAAGATAAGAGTGCGGTGGTAAGGAAAAGTACGCATGGGTTGAGTATGTACATGGAGGCACTTTCTTGCTTTTGAAAAGGAGAACATTCAAAGGATACATAGTGCATCATTCTCACTATATGGTCATTTGCAAAATCCTCCAATGCGCTGTGGTGTCTTATATTTGGTGCCATATAAAACTGGCAGCCCAAAATATGGGATCAATATGCCTCAAAAATTATTTTGTTCAAATTATTCAGAGTTGGTATTATATATTTGAAGGAATATTGGAGTGAAATATTAAAGAAGGGAGGAATCTTCATAGCAGATATCTATGGAGGCACATCTTTAGAGTTTGTAAATATGCTTAGTCGTTGGGGTCTTGTTCATTTTATTGATTACAGTGTAAATGAAAGCATATCTGTGATGCATAGATGCAGAGAAATACCATGCAACCAATGAAAAATGACTGGCATTAATCCTAAAGAAATTTGGCTTGTGCTTAAATTCATGCAAATAAATGGTAAGATCGATAGCACAGGTAAAGATCAAACTCAATTGCATCCAACGACCAAAATTAAATATGCTTAGTTGTTGGGGTCTTGTTCATTTTATTGATTATAGTGTAAATGAAAGCATATCTGTGATGCATAGATGCAGAGAAATACCATGCAACCAAAGAAAAATGACTGGCATTAATCCTAAAGCAATTTGGCTCGTGCTTAAATTCATGCAAATAAATGATAAGATCGATGACACAGGTAAAGATCAAACTCAATTGCATCCAACGACCAAAATTAATTATGCTTAGTCATTGGGGTCTTGTTCATTTTATTTATTACAGTGTAAATGAAAGCATATCCGTGATGCATAGATGCAGAGAAATACCATGCAGCCAAAGAAAAATGACTGGCATTAATCCTAAAGCAATTTGGCTCATGCTTAAATTCATGCAAATAAATGATAAGATCTATGGCACAGGTAAATATCAAACTCAATTGCATCCAACGACCAAAATTAATTATGCAAGTGAGGATCAAATAAATTTTCAAATCTACAAAATAAACTTGCTTATGGTGAAAATAAAACCATGTGTCCAGGTCGTATAGTTTGACCAAGTTGATCAATGCTCCATATAAATTTCGTAGATTGAAAGAGAAGTCTAGTTAAAAACCTAAAATCCAATGAAATTTTATATGGAGAACAAGTCATTACACGTGTTGGATTAGGAAAATGAATCAACGGTCATTATTTATTCTGCAGTGGAAAAGTGCCAGTGGTTTAATCTTGTAAAGTTTGACGAAATTTTATTCAACGTGCAAGTTAACACATGAGTTCTTATCCCATGCCTTTGAAAATAAAATCAATGTTTGACAAGTATTCATTGATGGAAAAGACCATGAGGTTAAGGATAAAGAAGTATTTAAACATCAAAGGGTTTTTTACAGATATTATTTGAACCATGTTAGCCCCCGTTCTATGTTGAAGATGATGCCACTGAGGCCTTCATTGATCCATTTTATTCACCCTAATGTGGTTCATATATCATACAATAAATATCTTTAGGATATTATTCCAAGCATCATTACAAAACAACAAACAAAAGAAGAATCCTTATTCTCTAAAAAAGAATGTTTTGGTCAATAACTTCCGGTACCTATTTTTGCCAAAACGAGAAGAATTTTCAGAAATCGAGAAAGGTTTTTCCCCATCACTGACCAATATACAATAAACTCTCTCATTTTTTTCACAGGTTCTATGGAATGATAGAATCAAAGTGATATTTACAGGGCAAATTTTCATGTTTTCAAATGACTTTTTTAGTCATCAAATTCAAAGAATTGTTTTTGCCAATTGGAAATGAATTTTAAGAAACTAATAGAGAATTTTTTTCATAACAGGCCAGTATTCAAAAACCTCCTTCAATTTTTACACGGGTATCACATATTGGGATCATTGAAAGAATCTTCAGAGTATATTTTTCAGAAATTTAAAGTTTATTGTCCGAGTCATCAGTTTCAAAATCATATCCCAAGGAGCTGGAGGTGGATCTAAGCAAATGAAGACACGGGTTTTGATGAGAACATGGTCAATCATAATAAACTCTCCCATATTTCACACAAATATCACCAGATGAGATATGCAAGAGGGGATTTTAAGCTTATTTTTCAGTAGTCCGCGTGATATTTATGTTTTATGTAAATCATGGAAAATGTGCCACCTTAGAGTTTGTTAGAAGATTTTTTTTCATTTGTAACTAATTTCGACCCTGAGGTCGGTCTCGGGGACTATAAGAACTATAAATATACTCTTCGTATAGGGAGAAAGGGTTGGTTGGAACTCATAAGACTGTTGTGTTTATGAAATTTTGATTTGCTTTAATACAAGTTACAGAGTCGAATGCTGGTTATTTGAATGCAAAAATTCCTATGTATTTCTCAATTACAGTCTGTAATTTCCTTTCTTTACGTGCATTTACTTCCTGTTATTTCTTTCCATTATGTTTTCTTCATGTCTTTAACTTAGTTTATAATGGTTAAGAATTCATATTCTTATGCTCTAGCCATTGTTTTAGACATTCACCAAATGTTTCTTCCAAAGTTGGTGTAGAATTCATCCTTGCGGTGCTCTACATTGATGGATTGCCATCGTTCTTCATTTTCCACTAGACCCAAAACATATCGACTATAATCGAAGTACTACCTTGCTCTTGCAAACATTTCCTATGCAAACTGCTCTATGTTTCTTGGTATTTGTGACTCCATATCCCAATACATATTTACCTTGTTTCAACCACCAAAATACAAATTCCATTCTGTGAAAATATATTTGGCTTTGTTATGTATTTGTGAGAGATCCCTCTCTAGAATCGGTGAAGCCAACTCCCTTTCCTAAAGTGGTTCTGATGTTACCTCGGGGTTCACCTTTCTACAAATTTTGGGTGTGATTTTGAGTGCTAACATAATCCCTAACAAACTAACATGTTAAACCATAGACTACTTACCCACTAGTACCCCCAAAACCTAAACCCCTTAACCACTAACCCACTACCCCCCTAGCTGTGAGCTTATCCAAATAAGGTATAATATATGATTTTTGCAATCGAGAAACCAATACTATCATCTTATATTTCCAAATTAGTAGTATTATATCTATATACTTGCTTTCATATCCATGTATAGTGCAATTTACGTTTCAAGGAATTAAACTTAAAGCAATACATATTTTTTTAGAAAGGTGTGTTTGTGTGTGTGTCCTTGAAAGATGATGCCGAGTTATTTGAAAAAACTATTTCCTAAAAGAATGAAATTGGTCACTATGAAGAACACACATAACTTTATGAACAAGCTGATAATGGATCATGATAAATACTTACATAAATATGCGTAACATGAGTTAAAAAATGATAATCAAGTCGAGGATTAAAGGCAGATAATCCCTTCCTAATTGAACATTTTTTGTAAGATCTCAAATTTTTGATGAAGGATTTGCTGTCATCACACAACTTTTCATTAATGTAGAGGTATCATATAAGGGATAATGTGATGAAGAGCATTGATTCAAAGAAATGGTTGTTTACCATAGAAACCAAGGACACTCGGGTTCTACATCAATGATATCACATAGTAAAGATACATTTCTAGAATATGGTTGAGGTACATTGCTTTCTTTGGAAGTCTAATCTTGATCACCATATTTCTCTGCATCTTAAATAACCTCTCATGCCCAATATTTTCTTCTCTTGTGTTTATTCACCTCTCGGGGTGGATCTATAGGCCTCTATGGTTCTTCCATATCATGATCCTTTGCTCTGATAAAACCATATATTATTTTGGGACCCTCAATCTAGGAGCTTTAGGTTCCTTATGAAATTCTTTGAAACAAACTTCCTTGATATGTTGAAGGTTGTGTCCTCATCAAAGGTGACATCTTTGCTTGTCTGAAATTTCTTGTAGCATGGAATATATATTCCAAATTCCTTTGATGTTTCACTGCACCCAAAAAATATTCCCTTGTTTCGTGAAGGATCAAACATCATTCTCTTATCCTTGGGAACATGTACATAGACTAGAAAACCAAATATCCTTAGGTGGATGATTTCTAGTTTCTCTCTTGTAAACATTTCTTTTGGTATCTTGTTCACAAGTACTCTATTAGAGGTTATATTTTGCACATATACTATTGTTCTATATTCTTCATCCCATAAGTGCATCGACATATCCTGGTCATAGATAATCTCCTTCATTGATTACATTATCATTCAATTCTTTATTTATGTGACACCATTATATTTAGCATTATAGGGAGTTCCCATCTACCTTTTAATCCCAACTTCTCTACATAATCTTTTGAAGTATTCTGATATGTATTCCCCATGAATATCTGACCTCAAAGTCTTTATAATTTTTTCAATGTGGTTTTCCAAAAGGGATTTGAATTCTTTGAATTTTATAAATACTTCATCTTTATTTTTCAAAAAGTAAATCCAAGTTTTACAAGAATAATCATCAATAAAAGAAACATATATGCATACCTGCTTAGAGAGTTTGATGACATTGGTTTGGATATGTCTTGAGTATATAATCTCCAATATTCCCTTTGCCTTGATTTCATTGCTTAGAAATGGACTCTTCACATTATTTCCATGAACACATCCCTTGCATACACCATCATGGTCTTCCTGAATCTCTAGTACACCTGTCACCATCTTGCTTATAATTTGAAACACTTTCTAGTGGATATGAGCAAATATTCAATGCCAAATTTCAAATGGGTTCACTATGTTATGTATCATTTCTTGTTTTGCTTAAACCTTCAATTTGTACAAACCTCCATATTTCCCTTTAATAAAATATGCATCATTAATACTCTTTCCTTTTGGCCACACAAGAACTTGGCCATCAACAAAAAAATCTAAATCCTTTCTCTTCTAAGGATGATATGGAATGGAGATTCTTCTTTAATCCTGGTACATATAGGACATCTCCAATCTTCATAGATTTTCCAGAGTCTAGTTTGTAAGAAGCTTCCCCTACCCCTTTTATGGGATATTGATAATCATATCCAGTGAATCCTTCTCTATCAAGTTAGAGAGGGAGTATTTGAAACCTGTCATGTGCTTAGAAGCACCACTATCAATAAGCCAAGTATCACTCTCATGAGTGATGATATTTGTAAGACAGGAAATAAAAACATAATATTCTTCACTTGAACAATCTTCTCTTCCATTTTTCTACACATGTTCATCATCTTTTTGTTAAAATTCCATATGCTAAGCTAGATTATCAACATTTAATTTCAATTTCATAACAAAATAATATAGACAAGATTACTGAAAGAAATAGTATCACAAGAACAACACATATTTATAAGGGAAAACCCTAATTGTAAAATCCCAACAAAAGCTTCCTCAATATAGATGCCCCAAAAGATAAAAGGTAAAACCCAAAACTGATCCTCCTCCTTCTCCAGTTACAACTCTTTCTCTCTCTCTCTCTCTCTCTCTCTCTCTCTCTCTCTCTCATGCACTACACAAGTGAGTGTGTGTGTCTCAAATGAGAGGCGCCTCACTCTATTTATATTATTTCGTTCACTTGACATTTAACCCTGTCACGTAGGCTCGAGTAAACTTAACTCAGTTATGTAGGATCAAGTAAACATAACTGGGTTAACTTAATATAATAATGTATTTCTAAGGGTACTATTGACCCGACTTACAATGGAGGGGACTTCCTCATGACTCTTAGTAATTGTATCGATAGGAATCATCGGGGGGTACAAGAAAATACAAATGATTCTCCCAAATAGAAAAATTGGGGACCAATAAAATATATTTAGAATATTCTTCGAAGTTACAATAATTCAACACCCCCCCTTAACGAGAATGGTATTCTTACAACGAAAACAAAAAAAATAGCAGTAGGAGAAGGAGGGCATCATCAACATCATTAGGGTGATACATCTATAAATAATCGAAATATTTTTATCATCTTCAACATATAGTATTCATATTCAAGCTTCAGCAACAACAACACTTTGACCGCTCGATTGACATCATCATCATCATTAGCACTTTGACTTTTTTCGATCAGCATCATCGTCGGCACTTTGAATTTTTGATCAAAAATATCATCATCATACTCTGAACTTTCAATCAACATCATCATCATCATCATACTCTGAACTTTTCGATCAGCAACATCATCATCATACTCTAAAATTTTGATCAGTAACATCATCATCATCATACTATGAACTTTGATTAGCAACATCATCATCATCATACTCTAATATTTTAATCAACAACATCATCATCATCATACTCTGATCTTTTGATCAGTAACATCATCATCATCACACTCTGATATTTCGATTAGTAACATCATCATCATCAGCAACAACCTGCAATCCACAACATGAAGACGAATGTCTTCGGATCACTTTTGGACTTTCAGTCCAGGGATGATACAATCCTACCACATTCACAAGGACCAAAGTCTCCGGATACATTTTGAACAAAAGTTCAAGGATGATGCAATCCCACCACATTCTCGGGGACCGAAGCCTCCATATACCTTTATGAATAGAAGTTTAGGGATGATGCAATCCCATCACAATCTCAGGGACCAAAGTTGCTAGATACCTTTTCGAAAAAAAGTTCAGGGATGATGCAATCCCACCACATTCTCAGGGACCAAAGCCTATGGTTACCTTTTTGAACAAAAGTTCATGGATGATGCAATCCCACCACATTCTCAGGGACCGAAGCCTCCGGATACCTTTCTAAACAAAATTTCAGGGATGATGCAATCCCACCACATTCTCGAGGACCAAATTCACCAGATCTATTCTGAACTGAAGTTCAGGGATGATACAATCCCACCACATTCTTGAGGATTGAAGTCACCGTATCCGTTCTAAACCAAATTTTAGGGATGATACAATCCCACCACATTCTCGAGGACTGAAGTCATTGTATCCATTCTGAACCTAATTTTAGGGATGATACAATCCTACCACATTCTCGAGGACCGAATTCACTAGATCTATTCTGGAAAAATGTCCTGAGATGATACAATCCCTATTCATTCTCAAGGACCAAAGTCACTGGATCAATTTAGGACAAGTGTCCAGGGATGATACAATCCCACTACAACATCACTTCTCCCCTTTCGAGGAAGGTCTTTCCGAATAACACCAAGATTGTCTCAAAATTGTTTGAGATTTACCCGAGATAGAGGCTTCGTTAACACATTAGTGTTGAATCATCATCTTGTAACATCATCATATGAATCATCATCATCTACATCTTTAGTATGTGAATACCGAACTATCATCATCTGTATCTCTAGTATGTGAATACTGAACTATCATCATCTGTATCTCTAGTATGTGAATACTAAAAGCATCATCATCTATATCTTCAGTATAGAAATAGTGAAAGCATCATCATATGTATCTTCAGTATAGAAATATAGAAAGCATCATCATATGTATCTTCAGTATAGAAA
This sequence comes from Pseudotsuga menziesii, assembly GCA_001517045.1. Taxonomy (NCBI): domain Eukaryota; kingdom Viridiplantae; phylum Streptophyta; class Pinopsida; order Pinales; family Pinaceae; genus Pseudotsuga; species Pseudotsuga menziesii. The sequence continues at coordinate 159,767 of LPNX010223755.1, forward strand.
TACTGAAAGCATCATCATCTGTATCTTCAGTATAGAAATATTGAATTACCATCATCTGCATCTACAATATGTAAATACTAAAAAATCATCTATATCTTCAGTATGGGAATACTGAAACATCATCACCTGTATCTTATCTTGTATGTAGAAATACCAGATTTCTATGTGCTTCAATGGAACACTGGGTTCTCTGTCATCTTTATACAACTCTGGTTATTACATAGAATCACTGTGGTATCCAATAAACATGACATCACCTATATGGATTGAAAAATAGCAGAGAAAGCTGCTACGTATTCTTCTTCAGCCGTGCTAAGAGCAATACCTGACTATTTCCTGCTAAACTATGAAATCATAGCATACCCCAGACAAAAGCATCCACTTGATGTGCTTTTCCTGTCTGAGACACTTCCATCCCAATCTTCATCTGTCTAGCCATACAATCTGTAATCATGGTTTCCATCATATTATAGACCAAAGTATATAGTCCCTTTCAGATATCTCATCACATGTTTTGCAGCTATCAGGTGAACACATATAGGTTGAACTAGATACTGATTCAAGGTGTTCATAGAAAAACAAATGTCTGGTTTGGTATTTGTTAGATACATCAATGAACCAATAATCTGTCTGTATTGAGTCACATACACTAACTTTGACGAGTCATTAGCTAACAACTTCAGGTTGGAATCCATGGGTGTGGCCATGGATTTACATTCCAACATATCAAATATTTTCAAAATTTCCACTGCATACTTTCCCTGATTGAGAAATGTTCCTTATGAGTTCTGCCATACTTTCATACTTAGGAAATAATGCATTAGGCCAAGGTATTTCATCTCAAATTCTTCAATGAGATTCTTCTTGCATTCTACAATATGTTTCTCATTCCCTGCAAAAAAATAGATCATCCACATACAATAATAGTATGCCAGGTTCATATTTTATAACCTTGAAGTAAAGGTTAGGGTCATCTTTACTCTAGGTAAATCCCAAGCTCGCCAGGAAACTATCTATCCTTCCATACCAAGTTCAGGGAGCTTACTTCAGGCTATACATGGCCTTCTTCAACTTGCATACATGAGTTCGTCTGTCTTCAACTTCAAATCCTTGTGGTTGTTCTATGTATACTTCTTCCTCAATTACACCATTTAGGAAGGTCGTCTTTACATCCATCTGGTGTTAGTTCCACTTCACCATGGAAGCAAGTACCATGATAGTTCTGAAGGAAGTGTACCTTACTTCCTGGAGCAAGTGTCTCTTCATAACTAATTTCCTCTCTTTGAGAGAATCCTCTAGCCACAAATATTTCCTTCCATCAACAACATGTTTTGTCTTGCAAGTCCACTTGGAAGATACCATGCTATTGCTTTCTACTTTGGTTACTATATCCCAAACATCATTCTGGTATTCTTCCATCATTTTGTTAGGTCATCAACATATCCTAGTCTTCTGCATTCAACCTTGAAGGTTTAAACCCACTTTACTCTTGGTAAAGTCTCAGTCTATCAGGAAGTTGTCCATCATGTCGTACCATGTCAAACTTAGATATATTTTGTAGTCACTCCCCTTGAAGTGGAGCATCATCTTCCCTCTTCATTCTATATTGGAGTAATAGGTAGCCTTCTCTGCTACTCAGTTTACCAATATCTCTTTATCTTGAACTTTGTCGAAAAGTTCCTCATGCACCCATCTGTGAGCTTGTTGTCTTCTGTAGGTTTCCATTTTCAACCTTGTAGCAAAGGTTAAAATATTCATCACTCTAGGTGATTTGTCAAGCTCCTAGCTGTGCTTTTCTATGGGTGCCTTCTGATCTCGTACAAAGCATATTATGTACAGGTTGGTTCTCTGCTCAATATATACCTCTATTGGAAAAGTGTGTCTGGTCAATAGAGTATATCATGCCATAGTCTATTATTTTTGAGGAAAACCACGAACCTTGATTTTTACACTTGTTCTTGTAAATCCATATAGAAGACATTATGGACTTCCCTTCAGGTCTCGAAACCATATCGTAGACATTATTCCCCATGATCAACTATTACTCTTTGATCATAGATTCTTTCATAGCCGAAAAGGTTAGAATCAATGATGCCACCCAACTATGTTACACAACTATAGTGTGTCCGAGGCCTCTTGGAAGTCTCACCATTCTTTTATTCATCTTGATTTATCTCTCGTACCCAAGGTCTTAATCTTTTGAGGTGGATATACCGCTCTCTGAAGCTCTTTCTTCCATCACGGTGTCTCTAACCCTGGGAGCTCCATATTCATGTTTATTGGAGTGAATCTTGAATTGTCATCACTTGTTCTTTAGAATAGGTCTCATCCTTCTTTTCTTGTAGGCGATTGTACAAGACCTTTCCTACAAGCCAAATGCACCAGTTGCATGGTTAGAACCATTTTATAGAACATATACATAATGACAAATTCTTATGCATCATGCAACTGTTTAGCCAATACAACATTCATCCATATCTTACGAAAAATTTCTAGATGCCTTCCATCTCTACCATGACATCATTTATATAGTGCACTAATCCAATATGTCAGCAAGGAGTTTTCATTCTAGACAATTAGCAATAGATAGTTGTATAGCACCATGGGCTACTTACCCATCACATGCATATCAGTAGTATAGTGTCATTAATGTAAACATTCTATCATGCATAATACATAGCATATACAGGAAAGAAAATTCAAATACTTATCTTTGTTTGTTTGTCATCATCTCCTTCTTGATCAACAACTTCTTCTTTGACCAGAGAGATTGCTTCAATCTCATGCTTGCTTGAAATATTTTCTAGAATGCTGCTTCTGGTAGAACTAGGGTTTGATAGAGAAACCCTAATTTTTCAACTGAGTTATCTTTGAGATCTGATTGGACAGAAATATGCACCTCCTCAAGGTGAGTTGAGTAGTATACTCATTTTCCCAAAACCGTGAATAGAATTGCAAAATATCTGATGCCCTAGTTTTCTTCAGTTTCTTCTACAAAATGCCTAATATTGTTTCTTCTATATATAAAAAATTATTCTGCCCTGTTTCTAAATTTTCTTTCCGAGGTATCCTCGCATGTCTTCTTTCCAATCATGGACTTATGCGCGTTTTTCCATGGTGACTTATTTTAGGACTCTTCAGAAGAGAAAACTTGTATGGACTTCCACATGTCATTGGTGCATATTCCGGGTCTAGAATTTTTGCCACAAAAAATACAGTCTATTCCCTTTTTGGAGCATCTTGAAAAATTGCATTTGGACCTTTTTATCCCAAGATATAGCAATTCTCCCTAGGTCACCTATTTAAGGCTGAATTATGGGAGAGGCTGGAACCCTATCTTGGAGGAGTCATATATCCTATAATATGGCAAATAGGAGGCTAAAATTTTTACATGGTGTACATTAGGAATTAATCTTTGGCTTGTGAAAGTTTCATCTCCTGATATTTCTCCAATATCGAGATATAGAGAATCTACCAAAACTACTAAATTCAAACTTCTAGGGTTTTCTGGTTCAGAGTCAAATTAGGGTTTGACTTTACTAAAGTTTTACCCAACCAAAAATTTCGACCTTGGTCTCTAATTTTCTATTTTGAGGAGGAGAGAGATCCTATGTTCGGCTCACTAAAAAATTCCACATCTGTGAAAATCCCTAAATGATGTTGCAGTGGCAGGCCAAGAACTGAAAATGCTCGGAATCAAATTCTGCTTCGACAGAAAGATGCCTCCTTCAATGGAGAGTTATCCTAGCCTTCTTTTTATGATGATATGTGGTGGGAGACCCAAAAAAATAAGAATACCTAGCTTCAGTAGCTGCACAACGTCTTCTTGTCGGAGAGTGAGAGAGAGATTTTTCACCTTGTGAAAGCTGTCCTATTCAGATTAGCTCTGATTCCATGTTAAAATTCCATATGCTAAGCTAGATTATCAGCATTTAATTTCAATTTCATAACAAAATCATATATATAGGATCACTGAAAGAAAAAGTATCATGAGAACAACAAAAATTTATCCTTGGAAAACCCTAATGGGAAAAACCCAACAAAAGCTTCCTCAATATAGATGCCCCAAAAGATAAAAGGTAAAACCCAAAATTGATCCTCCTCCTTCTCCAGCTACAACTCTTTCTCTCTCTCTCTCTCTTATGTGCTACACAAGTGAGTGTGTGTGTCTCAAATGAGAGGCACCTCACTCTATTTATATTCTTTCGTTCACTTGACATTAAACCCTGTCATGTGGTCTTGAGTAAACATAACTGGGTTAACTTAATATAATAATGTATTCCAGAGGGTACTAATGACCCAACTTACAAAGGAGGGGACTTCCTCATGACTCTTAGTAATTCTCTTGATAGGAATCATCAGGGGTACAAGAAAATACAAATGATTATACCAAATAGAAACATCGGGGACCAATAAAATATATTTAAAATATTCTTCGAAGTTACAATAATTGTACAAACCTCCATATTGATCTCTAATCAAATATGCATCATTAATACTCTTTCCTTTTGGCCACACAAGAACTTAGAAATCAATAAAAAAGCTCTAAATCCTTTCTCTTCTAAGGATGATATGGAAAGGAGATTCTTCTTTAATCCTGGTACATATAGGACATCTCTGATCTTCATAGGTTTTCTAGAGTCTAGTTTGTAAGAATCTTCCCCTACCGCTTTTTTTGGATATTGATAATCATATCCAGGGTGAATCCTTCTCTATCAAGTTAGAGAGGGAGTCTCTGAAATCTGTCGTGTGCTTAGAAGCACTACTATCAAGAAGCCAAGTATCACTCTCATGCATTAGAGGAAATTTGAGGTCTAAAATGGGCCTCCTAAGGAAAATAATAAAATAATAGTAAAAATAATAAAATAATAGTTATTAATTTTGGAGGAAGAATGAAAAAAACTACTTTTTGTGTTCGTATTTTCGACATATCTCCCTGTGTTTTTACTCAAATTTTGAGTGAGAGATCTCATTGGATGCAGAATTTAATTCCGCATCCAATGAGTATCCATAATGTATACTTTTGATCGACCCCGCTACCCAAAAAGCAAGAAATACCTGAAAAAACGTGATGATGACATCATCATCATGTTTTTTTAGGTATTTCTTGTTTTTGGGGTAGTGGGGTCCATTAAAAGTATGTAGTATGGATACTCGTTGGATTCAAAATTGAATTCTGCATCCAACGAGCTCTCCTACTTGAAATTTGAGTAAAAACACAGGGAGATATGTCAAAAATACGAACAAAAAAAGTAGTTTTCTTTTATGACAAATATGTCAATTCAACCATTATGGTTGACTCATTTTATTTAAATTTTATTGGTTCTTGAATTCCAACTCACAAAATTTATTGTTGGTGCATTTTCTTATAAGGCCCATTTAGACCCCAAATTTCCTCTAATGGAGTGATGATACTTGTAAGACAAGAAATAAAAACATAATCTTCTTCACTTGAACAATCTTCTCTTCCATTTTTCTACACATGTTCAAGGTAGTCATCACTATTTCGACTTAGTCCATAGTATCTTCAATGGATTTGAGTTGTTCCTTAATTGGAGAGATCCTCGTGAAGTAAGTTTGGATGGTCTCTGAATTTTGCATCTTCACATTCTTGAGTTGATTTCTCAAGATCATATTTCGATTAATGTTATTTCCTTCATATAGATTGGCTGGAGAATCAAACATTTCCTTGGGTTTCTTTAAGGATGAAACATGAGGGATCAAGTGATCCTTATTGTTATAATCCTATTATCCCTAACCATGTTATTCTTATAGCTTTCTTTGTCTTTTTATCCCTCTGGCTCTGCAATCACTTCTCTTATAGAATGCGTATCATTCTATACTTCCATGATCCCAAAACATGAATCCCAAGTTTCTAACTTCCCTAGTTTCTAACATCCGTCAAATTGTTACACAATGACTTCTTTAAGGATACCTTTAATACCATGTTGGAATTTTTACTTTAATAGTAGTTATATTATATATTTAAACAAATATAGTATATCATAATAATGAGCAATAGGATCATAGAAAGAAAGAAAAGAACAACATAAAAGAGACACAAAAGTTTCTCCTCTAGGAAACCCTTAAAGGGAAGAAAACTGAGAAACTTATTCATGATAGACTTGTAAATAAGTACAATGTTAATCTAGTACAATGAAGAGATAAATATCTTCCACACAAATACTTCAATAAAATATAAGATAAGAAACCCCAAGAATAAGATGTCTTAAATGTAGCTACTCTTCTCCCAAGCGAGATTGTTCTTCTCTCTCGCTCTCTCTCTCTCTCACGAAATTGCTTGAGTGAGTGATGTGATCTAAATGAGAAGTGTGCCCCTCTATTTACACTTGTACCATGGACAAATTTTTCCTTATGGGGCTTACTTCTCTAACTTCCAAGGATGACTTTTGAGCCAAGTTTACACGAGGGGTTACATTCAGTCCTTAAAGGCTATTTACATGATCAAATACAATATGAATATCTTCCCAAGGATGTACAAAATACAATAAGAATATCCATTATGGGATTTTTGAGGTCTAAAATGGGCCTCATAAGGGAAATAATAAAATAATAGTTATAATAATAAAATAAAATTTCTAAATTTTGGAGGGGAAAAAGAAAAACTAATTTTTCTTATCGTATTTTTGGCATATCTCCTTATCAGTTCACCCAAATTTTGAGTTAGGGGACTCGTTATACCCACACTACATACTTTTGAGGTACCCATGACACCCAAAAATGAAAATTTCAATTAAAAAAAGATGTAAATTAATATCAACTAGCTAGCATATCTCAAATAGGTGATAATTGAAAATTTTATGATATTTTCTAGATTTACTAGGAGATGTGGGATTTTTTTTTTTGTAAATAAAAGTTTGTATTACTACGCAATTTATGGTTACATTGATGCCAAAAACATAGGACAATGGGAATCTAACCCAAGCCCTAGATTAACCACATATTACAGTCATTTATCCCAGACCCCAACCTTTCCCAAAAGAGGGAGAGCCCTGACTATGTGTAGCTCAATTCCAGACTTATAGTCGAACAAGCTAAAAGTAGAACCGGTGAAAAAACCATCTTTCCTATTTACAGAGACAAACTAGTAAGTAGACATAGAAGCAAAAGAGACAAAGACAAAGTTTACAGCCAGAATCATAGGAAAGGGTAAGAATGGGGGATCCCTGTAATCTGCACCGTATCATCCATGTTCTTCGGTGGGCCACCCCTATCCTTTTCCATGCCCTGTCCTCCGGCACGCTAGCTCAAGCCTCCTCCTAGTTGTTGCTCCATTCTCGGGTGATAGAAGGTGATTCCTAGGTAAGAATCAAGTTGATCAACTTTGTGGTGCATCAGGAGACACTCCTTATTTAGGTATTTGATCTTCCTATGCATAATTCGACATTCTTCACTGTGCTCCTTCCAAGCTCTAGCAAGTTCCTCATCCCCTTCTTTTTTTTCCACAACTTCTTCCTTCTTCACCTCCAGGATAAGCACAAAATGTGTTACCAGGTTCATAATAACCCAATAAAGCATGATTAGTCAGTCATGGGCCAATGCTCTACCCGTCATAGAGCCCAGATCCACGACCTAGTCCTCAACCTCCTCCTACACTTCCTTGATCAACATAGATTTAACTTGATCGCATAAAAAAATTCTCCACTTTTTCCATGGCCTAGCATGTAATCAGCAGAATGAGGTCTTTGAAGGCCTCCACGGCCTCCAAGGCATGCAATTAGGCCTGAGTAGTAGAGCTCTTACCCTTTTGAGCCACACTCTTCCCCTTTTCCTAGTTCAGAGCCAACACTTTGATTGCACTGGATTTTACAAAGCTACCTCGGGGTGGAGCCATTTCACACTTCGCTTCCCACTTCCTCACTAAAATTCTCTGGAAATATCTCATGCACTCACCACATCCAATTACCACTAGACCAATGACCTCGTTCCACAGGAAGCGGATGTAAATCCTTGCAACCACGTCGATATTAATAGGATTAGGAGTGTCTGTTGGCTTAACGATTCTATACTAGTTTGTGATCTCCCAAATCTGGCGATATCCTTCCCTTGTACCTAGCATGGGCTAAGGGATCATTCCCTTCATCACCTATAAATCCCTCTCCTACAACAAATTTGTCCCTCCTTTCCTTTCTAGCCGGGTTCTATACCTAGGCTTAATGCTGGAAGGACTGGCCCGTATTACCACATACTTTGCTTGTATTGATCATGCGTGTTGATGGTATGGATGTGTGGAGGAATCCCTTCGCCTCCTGTCACTACTTGGATTGTCCCTCATGTCTCTCGCCATCTCTCCAACTACACTAGCATCTTGAATGGCCAGCTGCGGGCATTTTGGTACCCACTGCTCTGCTTCGAAGTCCTCAAGCCATCCTAGCCTACGGGCCCCATTCTCTCCTGTGCCCATGTTTTCCAACATGTCTGCCACTTGGTTCACCTCCCTTTTGACATGGTGGAAGGAGATAGTTAGGAGAGCCATGACCAAGTTGGAAAGGGTGTCCAACCTACTGGCCAAACACCAGTTGGACGTGACCTTCTCTGTTGTCCTCCCATTACCGAGATGCTTCTCCATCTGAATGAGAATGTTCGAGTCCCCTTCCACATTTATGGGAGCCAACCTTCCCTGATCATGATTTTGAGACCCTGAAGCATACTTTCGAGTTCCATGGAGTTTTTTGTGTCAAAAACTATTGAACCATAAAAAATTTGGAGAATTTCTCCTTCTGTGTTCCTGCAAACTCCCCTGTAACCCACTGCTCCAGGGTTTCCTTTCACCGCTCCATCAAAGTTTAGTTTGTAAACCAGTCATGGAGGGGTAGAACAAGAATTAGGGCTCGAGACTCTACAAATCTTGGTCCTTTGTTAGAGGCCATCAAGGGTCCCATTGTCCAACCCCCATCCCTCTGTAATTCTCATCTCTAGCCCTGAGAACTATTTATCTTCCTCATTACATTACATGTTATGAGTGGTTTCCACCAGATTTGATGTTAGGGTCTTCCATGCCACCTCTGGGGATTATTTCTTACCTTTGAATATTTAACCGTTTCATTCCTTCCATACTACCCACAAAACATTACCTGGAAAGGCTTGCCACAAAATATGTAATATGCGATTTTTGAAAATTTTGGGTTGCCAGTCCTTTAGAGTTTGGCCTAGATCCCCTCTTCATATATTACTCCTCCTAAACCTCAACCCCAATATCCAAGAAAAACCAACATGTCTTGGAGGATCGAATTTACTAGGACTAATCTTCTTGGTAAATTCAGGGGTCTGAGGACCCATATTGATAATTGACCCTTAATCCTGCCGAATAGGTCCTGCCATGAAGCACTTTTGATGGTTCCCTGCCCCAAAGGAACTCTGAGATACTTGGAGGGGAATTATCCTTTAGTGAAACCTAGAATCTCGACAATATTCCGTTGGGTGATGGCTGGTGTGTTTAAGAAAAAAACCTGAGATTTATCGGCATTGAATGCAAGCCCCGACGCCTTTGCAAAGATATATAATCTCGTTTTGAAAGCACCAGACTCTTGGAATGAAGGGTGCCGCATGAGAATCATGTCATCCACAAATTGTTGATGAGTTTGATTCTCCATTCCTTCATGGAGAGACAAACCCCTGATCCCTCCTTCTCCCACCTAGTCATGGATGAGTCTTCATAGACCCTCCGTCACTAGGATAAAGAGGAATGATGAGAGTGGGTATCCCTACCTAATACCCTGGGTTGGTTTGAAGAGCTTAGTTGGGGAGCCATTCAAAAGGGTGGAGAAGAAAGGAGAAGTGACCAAAACCATGATCCATTCCACCCATTCCATGCTGAACCATACGCCCTCCCCCTTTGGGATCAAGGAAAGGAAGGTAGCATTGAGCTCCCCACGATTAATTCTAGATTCCTTAACAATAGCCCATACTTCCTCCTTGATCATGTCCCAGAAGAAGTGAAATAAGTTGGATGTGAATCTGTTTAGGCCGAGGGCCTTTCCTTGGGCCATTTGTCTCACTGCCTCCTCCACCTCCTACATGGATATAGGGTTTTTTGAGCCTCTCATTGTCCTCTCTGCTCACGGTCCTGGGGATGAGATCAGTGATCCGTGAAATGTCCTAATCCCTTTCACTGTTTTCCTTAGTCATGATCCCTATAAAATATTTGGTTAGTTCCTCCTCTACCTCTTCCCTAGTCTCAACCTAGGTCCCATATGTCCTTTTGACTCTATGGATCTTCGAGCCCAATCTGTTGTGGACCATTGAGTTATGGAAGTATTTGGTGTTTTTTCCCCTTCCTGAAGACATTTGACCCTGGACTTATTCCTCTAGTATATCTCTTCCTTCCTTTCTCTAGCATCCAATTGGTTGAGAAGGTATTTCTCCTTCTATTTCATCTCCATGTCCCATCCAGATTCCATCCCTTTCTGCTGGATGAGATCAATGTGCTAGATGAGCCTCTTTTTGTCCTCAAAGAAATTTCCAAAGTCCTCTTTGTTCCACGCGTGAATCTTGGCCTTTAGAGCCTTGAGTTTCTGCTAGAATTTGTACATTCTTTTTCCCCCAAGATTGTCCAATTCCTGCCACCATTGCTCAACTAGACCCTTAAAGTCCTTGTTCTCCAGTAAAAACTACTCAAAGAGAAAGGGTTTGGTTAGGAGGGAAGTTAACTAGTCCTAGTTGAGGCTAATTTGCCAATGATAAGAGCCTGCTGCGGGGATGACACTCACCCTAATTTCCCTAGATCCCCTAACAATATTTTCTAACACCAGGAATCTATCTATCCGAGAGGAAACAAGGTGTTCCCCACCCCTCCTATCATTCCAAGTGAACCATTCGTCTCCTCTCTTCAGATCTACAAGGGGGTTGTGGGCCAGTAGCTCCCTGAATTCCTCTTGGTACTTGTCCAGTACCGTTCTCCCCCCCTTCTTTTCCCTGAGAGCAGTGATCAAGGTAAAATCCCCACCCACTATCCAGTTCCCCTCCTAGGAAAAAGCACTTAGACACTTCAAATGATGGACAAAGGAATGTTTCTGGGGAAAGGCACTTGGTCCATATGTATTGACCAGCATCCCTGTGATCCCAGATCCTAAAACCTTGAATTATTCCATTAGAGAGAAATGATTGGCTCTCCATTTCAAGAGTTCTACCATCCTTGGGAGCCATAGAATATAAATTCCCCTTCCATGCCTTCTGCGTCTATCGCCATAACACTGCTTCCCTTCCAAATTATTTATCCTACTTTAATTATGGATTCAAAGCTACACTTTGTTTCTTGTAAAAATAGAACATCTAGTCTTTTCTACTTAATTTGCTAGCTAAGGTCTTGATCTTTCTCGGGTGGTTACACCCCCTAATATTCCATGAGACTATATTCATTGGTTAACCTTACTTACTTCATAGAAGGCCACCCGAATCATCGGGTATTGGCCTGATTTGATCAGCTTGACTCTAAATGCTGTGATCCTCTGCTTATTCATTTTGCGACCTTTTTTCAGATCCTCCTCTGGAGTCTTCTGCTTGCCCCCTCTAGGGATCTGTACTGATCCCCATATCTTGGTGGGATTTTGATCAGATGATGGAATTCTGGAGAATTTATATCTATTCTTGAGAGACATATCCCCTGCCTTCCTTTTCACATTCTTTTTCTAGCGCATCCAAGTCTAATTTTTTTAGTTCCATTTCCCCCACTTCATCCTCCTCCAGGACATCCGGCATGCCATTTTCAGTAGATACATCTGCAAGACCCCTCATCTCAACTACCTGTGCATTTTTTTTTACTTCTTTCTCACCCCTCTCTTTCCCTTCACCCTCTTCCTCCAAGATCTGGAAGGGATTTGCACTTTCTAGGGTTTTTTCTGCCATTTCCTTCTGTCATTTTTTCCCTTTGCTACCTTTGCCTCATTTCCTACTCTTAAGCTATGTGAATCTTTCATTTTCCTACTTCTATCCTTCTTGACATGAGGGAATCTTCTCTTGGGATCATTTTGGGCAGTTCCTCCCGAAATGACCATACTCATGGAAGATCCTACAATGAAAAGGGAGCTGCTCATACTCGATCTGTTGGATCCACTCCTCATCCTCCCAGTTCAAGTTTACTGCATTTGGTAGGTCCTTTGATAAATCCATATATACACAGATGCAAGCATAATTCCTGTACCTCTAAGACTTGGTTTGATCGGCTACCTTCACAAATTCTCCTATCAAGTTACCAATGTCTCTTAGGATTTCTAGATCCCAGTATTCTCCTGGGAGACCTACCAATTAGATCCACACTGGGGAAACTGTCAGGTCCTCCATTTTTAGGTTGAATTGTTCCTTCCAGGGTCAGAGGTATATCTTTGCCGAAAAGAAGAAGTAGGGGCCACCCTCCAGAACTCTATCCCTATCCTCCTGATTGAAGAAGATTATAGTAAATTTTTTTTTTGAAACTAGCTGGAGATCGTAATCATATTTCTGTTTCCATGTGCCCTGGATCCAACATACCAGATCTCTTTCTCTAGGCCATACCCCCACAAACTTCTCGATTAGGGATTTTTCCTTCCACATCTCAATTTTCTCTCATATTTTTTTTGAGCGGATCTAGATCACTGGGATCATATGGGCCTTCAAGAGGTATCCCCCCTGGATCGATCTCCTTCCCACTCCTAGCCCATATTTCCTACCTTTTTAGTATCCGTTACCACCATTACTCCCCTCCTGAGCATGGCTCTGGGAGGTTGCTGCTGCCATGGGCCACTTGGGTTTTTTTTATCCCCTGCCCCCACCACAGTCGCATGTAGGGTGCACCCCACCACTTTTCTTGTGCTTCCAAACCCCTCAGCTCGCCTCTGTATTCCTCCAATCAACTCCCCTTTTTTTGACCGTCACCATGTTAGACAGAAATACACACCTCCTACGGAAAAGATCCGGTTCCCTAGATCTAAATGGTTCAGATCTAGGACAAAACAAAACCACATAATGCTAGACCCTCCCTAGATCTGGTTAATTAGTTGAATATGATTCCATAATACTTTTCTCAAAGGATTTCCTCGCTATCCTTGAATCTTATTGCAGAAGAACCTGTAAAATATGGAAGACAACAAAGAAAACATGATAGCATACAATATAATCAACTAGATCTTTTTCTGTGACTAAGGAATCAAGTAATACATACATATGAAATAGTAAATATGGGAAAGAAAATATATTATTTATTAATAAATGATTGGAGAGACTACAACCTTCATTCCTTAGTGTTGAGAGTTCCTTCCAATGCCTCCTTGCCTCCAAAGAATCAAGAATGATTTTGACAAAGTTTGGGTATGCAACACAATTCTTCCTCATTTTTCCCATGGGGGGTGAGCCAATATTTAAAGGCATGGGAGGATAGGAATGGTTGAGGATATCATGGGTGAGGTGGAGATTAGATCCAAAAAGGGAGCATCTCGAGCTCTAGATAGTCCTAAACCATAGGGATGAGGCTTCATGGAGGTCAGCTTTGAGAATCCTCTCAAAGCTTCTCTTTTTTCCTTGAAAACTCAAGCACCGCTCTTCCAATGAAGCAAATAGGTGGTGCTAATGGGGCACTGCTTCTTGCAGTGAGGACAGGAGCGGTGGAACCTCTCCTTGCTCATGTATCAAGAGTGGTGTTGACTTGGGTAACGTTTTTTTTCAATGGGAGAGGAGCGTTACTAGCTCAACACAGGGAAAAATTGCAAGGGGTTAATTTGAACCTTCATTTCTCTAGGGAAAAATTTGAGGGATTGGAGAAGAAAAGGGGATACCTATCTCATAACATAAGGGTGACAATATTTCAGTATAACATCAATTCATCATATATCCTTTGTAGCAATGTTTCCAACGAGCCAAGGATTTTGTAATCTCGATTCAGTATGATAAAGTTATGCCAATTTTAGTGAATATGCCCAAACATTTCTCCTCCATAAAATTGTGTACTTTTCTCCAAGAGTTGTGAAATTCCTGAGAGAATTGATGATGAACAATTGAAATGTTTGATATTCTATTTATATAGGTTATTAAGGAAACTTATTACCTTGGGCCAACATGCAATTCAAAATTACAAATAATTAAATTCTCTTTTGTTTTGCTAGCTCACCCAAAAAGGTGGGGTACACCAACTTCAAAAAATCATATCTATTCAACCGTAAAGAGTTAGAAGATGCTCCACATATCAAGGATAATGATTGATGAGGAATATCTCCCTATGATGGGTTAATTTAGAATTTCTTGGTATAATACCTTTAAATTATTCATTATTTCCAAGACGTCAAAGACCCCACACATGAGGGTGTCAAATACCACACCACCAACTACAAGAGTTTGAAAGTCTTCTTGAAAGTATTATTCAACATATCAAGGCACATTCATGGGGCCTACCTCCATCTACATCCCAATATACATATAACCACAAATAGGACCATACATCATCATGGTTCAAGACCCAAGGTACCACATGCAAGGGTTTCAAGGACTCTTTCAAAGATATCATATAACATTTAAACAAGATACTTTCCATGGACTTCAAGCCCATCACATAGGAATCCATCACCAAGTGATGAGAGAATCATGAGCAAGTATTCCATCATATCAAAGGCTCCAACAATCATGGGCTTACAATCCACCATATGTATGGATTCCAAGACCCAAATCATTTCCAAATGCACCATCAATGATCATATAGTGTCCAAGGGTCATCATGCCTGCATTTATGTGGGTGACAGACCTTCTCATACATAATGCCTATCTCCAAGGGTTGAATGACCCCAACAAGGGTTACATGGGAATCAAGATCTGCATTAAGGGTTCCAAGTCTTAATTAAGTCATTAATGGCCACATCATCACTTTTAAGGGGAAAAGGACCATTAAGCCATAAAATGTGGGTCAAAGGGATTCTTCAAGGATTCTTCATAAATCAAGGGGATTTATAGGCTTCTTTAACCACCTCAACCACACCTGGAGACCTCCAAGGGTCAAGATACATCATGACATCACCTGTGGGGTTGATAGACCTTATCTTGGGGTAGCATGACCTCAACAAACACAAATCACCACTAAAAGGGTAATTTGGACTATTGCAACTTCTTTAACATTTTTTAGGGTACTGGGGAATAAGTTGTGGTACTAGGGAACCATAGAAACAAATGGGGAATTGTAACGTCTTTGGGGTACTTAAAAAATCTACTTAGTGTTTAGGGATTTTGTCATTGTCCCAAGGGATCGAAGGGCTTCAAACTTGGGCTTGGAAAATATCAAAAGGTATCCTTAGAATCTGACACTTACTTAACCCTCAGGGGATCCTCAATGGGGACCAAGACATGTTGTCATCAATGACTATACACTATTTGCATCGATGACAACTTAATCAACAATATTCCCCTTTGTCATTAATGACAACACCATAACTATTCTTCATAACATGCTCCCCTTATTCACAACTTCTCTTCCCCTTTGAAATCAATGGCAACGGGAACATTCTTTGACCATAATGCTCCCCCTCAGTTCATGCTCCCCCTTAGGGCATGCTCCCTCTTGCATCAACTTTCTCTTCCTTTCCAAATTTTCTTCTTGTTTGCATTAATGGAAACAAGATCTTATTTTGGCAATATTGCTTCTCTTATCACTGATGCTACTTTGGCGGAATTGTATTCTATCACATGAATAATGTTGGAACCAACTACGATACTCAAATCTAATAATCAGGTACCTATATCCTTTTAGACATTCTTCATATCATAGGTTGATAGCCTTCAAAACAATATTTGATTTTTCCCAATATTTTCATCATTTCTAGTTTGATCAATGGTGCAATATACTAACTTCTTTCTCCATACTTTAGTAGGTTGATGGTTGTTCACATCATTCGATTGAACTTTATTTCTTCTCCAAACTTTAACTGGTCCATGCATCCTATAATGTTTTGCGAAATGATCATAAATATAGCAATTGTAACACTGAACAAAAAACCCATCTTGATTTTTTCTTAGTGTGATCTTTTCATGATCAATGCAATGAATGGATTTGTTAAAATAGTTATTGCACTTGTAACAGTACCCATTGAACATCATAGGATATCTCTGAGCTGTAATTTCTCTTGATTCTTGTTGATCATGGAATTTTTTAAGAATACATGTATAATTGTTATTATTTTCTTCCTCTTCCATAGAGTATTCACTATTATTATCGATCTTTAATTTTGTCTTTAGCTGAGCAGTTGTTTTGTCTAGGTCTTCCTTCAGAGATAGGATCTTCAATTATTTCTTTTGACATATTTCTATCTTTTATTGGAGTTGTCTCGCTATATATTCTATTTTATTTACTTCTTCTACCTATTTGTTCATATCAAGGATATTGTCTTCCACCTATCCTTTTGAATTCTAATAATCCTCATGGGATTTTTGCAGATGAGCTTTGAGTGCATGATTCTCCTTTTTGAGTTTTGAGAGGTCCTTTTCAAATTCAAATTTTGTCATACATACGTTCCGTAACTCTGCCTTCAAGGATTTGATTTCAAGTTCTTGTTTTCTCCTTAACTTCTCTTCCAATATTTATTTAATATTGTAGGAACTTATCTCACTATATTTGTCTTGTAGCTTGCAGCTTAACTCTTTTTCGTTATCCTCTAGCAGTCTTCTGATCTTGACAATTTCTTCTCATTGCTTTTCAAATTCTATGGTTGACTTCTCAAGTTTGTATTTCAAATATTTGGATATGGATTCTTTGATTCTGGTAGCTTCTTTGAATTTGAGTTTCATATTAATTATGGTCTGTGTGGCCTTCTTAGATTCTTCTTGATTCCTCTTCTCATCTTTGTCCAATTTCTATTGCAATACCTGGTTCTGTTCACAAATACTTTGCACTTCTTGCGAAACATTAGTAATTTTACTATATATCATAATATCACTTATCAGAGAGCAAGGATTTTCATCATAATCTGAAGTATTTCATTCAATAAATTCATATTAGCACTTATTTTCTATACCTGATAAACATATCTCTTTAAAATAATTACGAACAAAGTGTTCAATGTGTTAGCTCTCCAGGAAACTCTTCTAGGTTGCATCTTGAAGATGCCTGGTAACTTAATTATTTTATCAATGATTCACTCAAATGGATCAAGTCATATGACTAAATCAAACCTCACTCACTCAAGACATGCATGAACACAACAGATTGACAACGCTTTTAACTATCACTATTCAGAGAGTTGTAAATAAATGAATGTACAAAGAACACTTAATTTACTAGCAGAAACATACACATAAAGTATATATGAATGGCCAGATAAACCAAGTAAAGTACTTGGAAATTCTATTTTATGGATGCATTGACAATTTGATAGTTATCAAAAATCATACAAACAAAATTAATATGAATTTGACATTCATGTGCAAGTATAGAATAGACAAGAAGATTAAGATCTAAACAAGTAATGGCAAAAGAAGCTTGTATTGTTGAGCTGAAAATGAGAAGCTTGAGCTTAAAAAATATGAAAAATTCTCCAAAAATTGAACCATTTACAAGAATTATTAAATGATATTAAATAATATTTACGAATCAGTTTCAAAATCCTCAAAAGATGTATCTGATAACCTCTTTTCCTATCTCAAATCCGAATTTGTGAAGTGGCTGGAAAATGCAGAAATTTCTGGAAATATTCTTCGCCGATATTGACCTATATATCTCAAATAAAAAACATAATTTGTAAAAATGAGAGAGGTTTTTGTATATCGGTTTGTTATGAGAAAAAACCTCTCTCAGTTATTTGATATTCATTTTCATTTTCCCGATAGCTGTATTTCAAAAACATGTGTTAAACAGGGAAATTCTGAGATCTGAAAATTAGGGCTCAGAGATGGATTCTATTCTCCCAATATGTGACACCTTTAGGAAAAATGAGATAGGTTATTGTTATTTGGTTTATTATTAGAAAAAAAATCTCTCATTTATTTGATATTTTTTAAAATTTTCCTAAACTATGTATTTCAAGAACATGTGTCAAACAGGGAAATTCTGAGATCCGAAATTTAAGGCTCAAATATGGATTTGACTCTCCCAATATGTGACACCTGTAGGAAAACAAAGAGAGGTTATTGTAATTTAAAATTTCAGGCACAAAATCATTCGATATTTTCTCAAAATAATCCTCCAGTCTCCCAGGATCATCATTTGAAAATGATGACTCAACATAGTAAAAACGCCACATTCCTGAAAACGATACCTCATCTTGCGGGGGACATTCGACTACCTTCCCAACCTCTAAATGAATATCTGAAGGTACCATCGGAAATATTAGGATGTCTAGTTGTCAATAGACTATTTTAGCATGTAAAATGTCCTTTTCACGAATGATAAAATTGAGTTTAACCAAGACATGTTGACTGTTTCCAAGCTTCTGCGCTTTCGGTGGCTAAAATAGCCTCGAATTTCGCATTTTAGCTACCGAAAGCTCTGCTTTTAGTGGCTAATGAACAGTTGAAATGTCTTCCTAAGCCATCAAAACCTGAGTTTTGAATTTTTTTAAGGATAAACCAAATAAAATGTTTTTAAAACTTTATTACATACCTAAAGCTCTAAAAAATGAGCCTTAAAAAATTTAGAAATTTATTTTTCAATGACTTCCTATCACCTAAAACAAACAAACTTGACTATTTTATTTGAGGATATAACATTTGGATCCTACTCGTGGATAGAATCCTCCCTATGAGGTTCCAAGAACCACAGATCTGATGCCTTTCTTGGACAACAAAATACAGAACCTAGTCTAGTGTTCCATTGGGCATGGAGTCAGCACTACAATCTTTTTCTGAACAACTTTCAAGAGCTTCCTTTACAACTGATACCCTACAAACCTGTAGCATGCCTATAGCCTGCTTATAGCCTGTCCTACTTATTCAACAACCAATAACTAGAAAAGTCTACTTGCTCATATAAAGAGCTTATTCTCTTTCCTACTCCTAATTATAATCAGTAGAGGCTTCTTATCAAGTGACATCATGCTTCCAATGAAGCCATGTCAAAAACTGATTTGCTGAACTTATCCTTGATCTTGACCCCCCAAATAAAGGAATGTATATCCAATAGAAAAGTGGTTTGAACAGATGATAAAGTGAGCTTTCATCCGATAGAAATATTTTAACATATATGATGCTCATAGAATCTAAATAATCAGCAATAGGGTCATCAAATTTACAAGGAAATACCTCTTCTTGCTGCTATTCCAACTGATTGAGATGCTTTTGTTGATGTATGTGTTCATTGGTATTAATGCTGAATATGGCTCAACCTCTGTTAAAGGAAAATGCAAGATCAATTTCTGATCTGAACCTTTCCACTCCCTTTCACCATATCTCTGTAATTTGAATTCATCATGATGATACGTTGGCCTATTACAGCTGACAATTTCTTTGCAAGATATATCACTAGAATTTTGATATACAAATTCATAACTATCATAAACCACATGATGCACACATTTCTAATCATATCTCTACTGAAAAGTAGAACTAGATGAAATTCCATAAGTGGACAAATCTTCACCAACCTTAAAATCTTATTCTTCAACACTGTATTTGTCAAATATGGGAATATCATGATAAAATACTAATGACAGGGATGCATATTCTTGCATGATATTATCAGCAACTAGATATTGAAAAAGATTTGGAAAAATATTACCTAGTTCCTCATGGTTACTGCAACTTCCCTTGATCTGCAAATATGGAAACTATGAGCTACCCTCAGCATCTACTGCAGATTCAAAATTGTCATCTGTTGATCTGTTAATCTGTTCATCATCTTTCGGGTTTCCAAAGGGGATAGTCTGATCTTCATCACAACTTAAGACAATAGCTGCATTTGGTACAATGTCAAAATCACCTATACTATGATTAACATCCTGAAGATCATCAATATCTTGGTCATAACGAGAGGTGTCCCCTATTTCAGCATATCCTTCATGACAATATGAATTTTTATTCAACAAAATAAATTAATGACAACATTTAGGATATAGAAATTCATTTTGAAATTGGTCTTTACAAAACACATGAAAAGCAGCATGAAAATCTGCCAAAGAGTTGATACTTGCTTTTGGAAGAGACCGACACCAGTCAAGAGCAATCCCCTCTAATGAATACCTGAAAAGCTTAATTTGAACATCCTCATGTACAATTTCAAGCCGATAATTAATAAAGTCATGAAAATCTAGCAAGTGTTCAGCTAGCACTTCCCACTCTTCTCCTAAAAATATGGGAATACTACGTTCCCATTCATCTCTATTAGGAAATGGATTAGGGAAACCAACAATATTTGAAAAATCATAGAAAGCATACCTTTCTGCTAAGATCTGGTTCATTTCATACCAGTGGAGTCATCGATAGATTTTTGAACAATGGAGTTGCCACTGAATCTGTCCTTCATGGAGTCTCCAGATAGATGATTACAACCAAAATAATGTCCAGGATTTGTCTATCATCAAAGCTAGATCTCTGTCGTCTCCCAGGGAAGCTGAGCTTCAATATCCTCTCCTCGGCAATGGTGCCAATTTGTTAGCTCTCTAGGAAACTCTTCTAGGATGTAGCTCGAAGATGTCTGGTAACTTAATTATTTTCCCAATTAATCACTCAAATGGATCAAGTCAGATGACTAAATCAAACCTCACTTACTCAAGACATGCATAAACACAATATATTGACCAGGATTTTAACTATCACTGTTCAGAGAGTTGTAAATAAATGAATGTATGAAGAACACTTAATTTACTAGTAGAAACGTACACACAAAGTATATATGAATGGCCGGAAAAACCAAGTAAAGTACTTGGAAAATCTAGTTTATGGATGCATTGACAAGTTGACAGTTATCAAACATCAAAAAAATAATAATTAACATGAATTTGACATTCAGGTGCAAGTATAGAATAGACAAGAAGATGAAGATATAAACAAGTAATGGAAAAAGAAGCTTGTATTACTGAGTTGAAAATGAGAAGCTTGAGCTTACAAAATATGAAAAATTCTCCAAAAGTTGAACCATTTACAACCATTCTTCAATGAGCTTAAATAATCTTTACAAATCAGTTTCAAGATCCTCAAAAGATGGATTTGATAACCTCTTTTACTATCTCAAATCTGAATTTGTGAGGTGGCTGGAAAATGCAGAAATTTCTGGAAATATGCTGCTTCAATATTGACCTATATCTCTCAAATCAAAACATATTAGAGCAACTGAATCCGATTGGTCAGTTAGTAGTTGAATCTGACTATCATTTTGAATGATAAATGTTATAATATATTAGATGATGAATATTACAAAGATGTCTTGGCCTTAAATATGGCTTGGACATTCATGATGAGGAGACGCCTCCTTTCATAATGACTTAATTAACCTAACTATTAATTATTTAATTATTTAACTTATTATCTTATTTATGTTTGTTACGTTCCCACTCCCTTTAAGGGATATTTATCCTCAAATCTCAAGTATATCCTAATGTCATCTTTTATTCTGGATCTGTGTCACACTGATGATTTGAGAAGTGCGATTTTGATTACGACCCTTGCCTCATTTTGATTATTATGTCTTGGTATTTGAAATAAGTATGAACTTGGTGAAGTTTTGTTTACACTTTTTCTAGTTGTGTGATTGCTTCTTTTAACTATGGTTGTCATCAATTGAACATGCTCAACATACATTATGACCTTAACTATTTTCGTGTTGTTATCCCCAACACTTTTTGTGTCAGTTGCCTTGAACGGGATCCTTTTGCTTATAATGCCCATAAGAACATTGGTCTTATCTTGTGTCTGATAGATATTATAGTTGCTTCCCTTGATGTGATTTATAGCCATATTTGTGATGATATCTGTCCTTTGTGTATTTGTGATTGTGACATTTTTGTCGCAGCATTGATCATCTTTATTATTAGCAACATCAACTTGTCTCTTATCACAATCTTGGTCCGAATCATTTTTTTCATCAACTTGGGTGGCTTCTTCTACATGATTTTCACCTCCATCTACATTTACTTTAAATGTTTCGTCCATAGTTTTCTTTATTTCATCTATATCCTTAAGGAGATCTATGAATTCGTCACTCTTACTATAAGATGCCATGGATGTTTGTAGAACGCTATTTTGGCCTTTTAAGGTGAAATTTGAATAATAATATATTAATTAATTAATTAATAATATTATTATTATTATTAATTGTTTTTTTATAAACTATAATATTTTGTATATAGTTTTTTTTTCAAAGAAACAAATATTATAATATTATTTATATTATAATAAATATAATATTTGATTTTTTTTAAAATATATTATTATAAATATATTATATTACAATATATTGAAATAATATATTATATTATATTATGTTATAATATATTGTTTTTTTTTGTTGCAGGTCGTGGATTTTTTTTTATGGTTGCAGGTAGTGGAGGTGGAGTGATGGTGGTGGAAGCAGAGAAGCAATGGGTGCGGGAAGAACTCATGGAGAGGAGGATGCACAGAGGAAGTTGGGCAGTGGGGAGAGGGGCAGATCGATGGAGGAGGGAGTGCGCAGATGGGGGGATGGAGCCAATGGGTGAAGGAGCAGGTGGACACATAGAGGACATCGTGGCTGGTTTCTTGGTAGCAAGCGGAGCTAGTTGCTTGGGGGGGAGTGAAATGGAGTAAGTGGAAGGGAGGTCAGAGAGGAGGAGATGAGCGCATGAGTGATTGGGAGGTGGGAATGAGCAGATGATGGTGGCAGCATATGGTGGGTGAGGAGAAGGTCAAGAGGATGGGCTTGAAGAGGGAGAGGATATGTAGAGATGGTGGGGTTGCGAGGTGGATGGTGGGAGGGTCAGAGTGTGGGTGGAGTCATGTTGGTGGTGAGGAGTGAAAAGTAGGGGTCGCATGAGTGGAGGAGGTGGAGTGTAGAGAAAAGGCATAGGTGGAGAGAGGACAGAGATTAAGGTCTGCATGGAGGGGATTTCGTGTGGATATGGACTGGCGCGCGAGGGGATGGCGTGGGTAGATAAAAGAGATGGAGAATGAGAGAATAAAGGGAGTAGGTGGCTGAGCATGGAGGGTTGATTGGTAAATGGATCAGGGACGTGGGAGGGAATATGGGAGCACAGAAGGTAAGATGCGAGAGGTGTAGGGGAGGAGGGAGATTGATGGGAAAAGTCAACTGGAGTAGTGGATGCGGTAGGTAGATGGTGAGCGGGAGTTGTATGGCATGAAGCAGAGATAGATATGGGTGAAAGGAAGCAACAAAATAAATTAGGAATGGAGGATTCGAGTCCGAGCTCAAGTAGGAATTGATGAGCTAATTCCGAGCTAAGAGTGCAGGAGCGAATCCGCTCTGATACCAAATGGAGCAACTGAATCCAGTTGGTCTGTTAGTAGTCAAATCTGACTATAATTTTGAATGATAAATATTATAATATATTATATTATGAATATTACAAAGATGTCTTGGCCTTAAATATGTCTTGGACATTCATGATGAGGAGACGCTTCCATTCATAATGACTTAATTAATCTTACTATTAATTATTTAATTATTTAACTTATTATCTTATTTATGTTTGTTACAAATATTTTGGAAAATAGAGAGAGGATTTTTTATATTCATTTCTTATTAGAAAAAAACTCTCTTAGTTCTTTGAGATTCGTTTTCATTTTCCTGACATCTGTATTTCAAAAACATGTGTTAAACAGGGAAATTCTAATATCCAAAAATTAGGGCTCAGAGATGGATTCGATTCTCCCAATATGTGACACCTGTAGGAAAAATGAGAGGTTTTATTTTTATTTGGTTTATTATGAGAAAAAACCTATTTTAGTTATTTTATATTCATTTTCATTTTCCCAACATATGTATTTCAAAAACATGTGTCAAACAGGGGAATTCTGAGGTCTGAAATTTAAGGCTCGGAGATGGATTCGACTCTCCCAATCTATGACACCTATAGGAAAACTGAGAGAGGTTATTGTTCTTTGGCATGTCAGGCACAAATATTTTTGACCGTTTCTCAAAATTATCCTCCAGTCTCCCAGGATCATCATTTGAAAATGATGACTCAGCATAATCAAAATGCCACATTCCTAAAACGATGCGTCATCTTGCGGAGAACTTTTGAATTCCTTCCGAAGGTCTAAGTGCATATATGAAGGTAAAATTGGAATTATTAGGATTTATAGTTGTCAATCAACTATTTGAGTGTGTAAAAAAACCTCTCCATGGCTGAGAAAATTGAGTTTAACCAAGACATGATGACTGTTTCCAAGCTTATGCGCTTTCAGTGGCTAAAATAGCCCCAAATTTCACTTTTTAGCTAGGTGGCTAATGAAAAGTTGAAATGTACGCCTAAGCCACCAAAACCTAAATTTTGACTTTTTTTAAGAATAAACCAAATCAAATGTTTTTCAAACTTTATTACATACCTAAAGCTCTAAAAAATGAGCCTTAAAAAATTAGAAATTTATTTTTCAATGACTTCCTATCACCTAAAATAATCAAACTTGATAATTTTATTTGAGGAGATAACACAGTTGAATTACCTTCATACCTACTTGGATCTTGTACTGACCTTTTTATGGGGATGTCTTCTTGTTCTTTTTCTTCGTATAAGTTTACTTGATTTATTTTGAACGGAAATTCTTCAACTGAGTGGCACTTTCCTATTTTCTCCTTTTGGAGATATGTTAGATATTCAAGCATTAATTCCATAACTTCTACTTCTTATTCTTCTTCTTATTTATTGGAGTAGTGTTGTTTGAATCAGAGCCACAGTTCCTTAGCTGAGATGCACTTCCTTGTATTCTTCTTTTGGATATTTGTTAGTCCTTCAAGGATGGCTTCCATAACCATAGAATTATTTTTCTTTTCTTACTTCTGAGCTTCTATTTTCACTTTATTGGGAGGTGTATATCTAGCAACAAATGACTTACATGCACTAATTGCCTCAAGGTAGGCATTTATTCTCATTTTCTAGATCAAGCAATAATTTGACTCACAAGTCAATGGTATTTCATTCATTGATAACACCATGGTGTGTCAAGGATCTACTTCAAGATGGAAAGGGTTTTTGGTGAAGAATCGCTCTGATACCAATTATTGGACACACCAGTTACACTGAGAGGTGGGGTGAATCAATGTGCACACCTTCTATTACTTTTTCACTTTTATTAACAATAAAAAACTTATTCAATATTATGCATTATCACATTATCATTATATAATCATAAACATTATTATCATCATCATCACATTAGAAGCATATCATGAAACAAAGAACACCAGACTTTACGTGGGAACCCAAGTTCTAGGGGGAAAACCATAGAAGCCTTTATAATAGTTTTCTAGAAATAACTGGAAGGAGGAAACAACTCCCTTATTACAATGAATTCAGTTCTTTGGCTATAACTAGAAGGAGGATATAACCGCTTGATTTACAGGATACATCCTAAAAGAATATACAACTTCTTAGTTATTTGGCTATAACTAAGAAGGATACAACCCCCTTTCCTTGCCCCATCCTTCCACCCTGATATGAATATAGAAACTAATGAAACATGACTGCACTGATTGTTATTAGGAATATTTCACCTTCTGCGGACAGAAGTTGTTCCTCTGGTCTGAATGGTTCAGATCCAGAACAAATGAGTGAATGACAAAGGATGAAGACCTTCCCTAAATGTTGTAGACACCTAGAATACTGCTTTGATTATGAACCTGCGTACCTATAAACATATCAAACATACAAGCACATCATAGCTACCAGAAAATCGTCTACGTATCCATGCTAGTGACTAAGGAATCTAGCAACATATACGTGTGAAATCAAAACAATAGTAATATGGGACGGAAATCAACTTTGCATTAAGAGTGTATGGAGAAGCTTACAATTGTTTCCTTAGTGTCGACAAGCCCCTCCACGAGACAAAAAATTCATCCCCATAAGCTCCAACTTTTCTCTCTATGCTCTCCAATTATTTGGACTAGGTAGTCAATCCAACAACATAACAATACCTCTATAGTTCTCCCCCTCAATTATGGATATGAGCTTGTGTTTATAAGGCTCAATGGATAGGGATAGTTGAGAGAATTATGGGTGAGGTGGCCCCAATATGCTACCAAAGGGGATCTCAAGCTCAAAGAAACCCATAATGATAGGGATAAGGGAGGACATGAGGCTCAAGTTCAAGAATCCTCGAGAAACTTCTCTTTTTCCCATTTTACCGAGGGTACCGCTTTTGTTCCCTTATGACATAGCGGTTTAGATGAGAACCAATTTAAGACCAAAGACCATAGGCGGTGGCACCACTTCTCTATAGCAGGATATAGGTGGTGCTGAGCAAGCTACCACTCATCAGCCACAAGGTAAGCGTGGTACTAGGTTTTTTCAAGTAGAATTGACAAACAGAGAAAGTTTCCACTCCAAGTGTTGGGATTAAGGGAAAACATGGAAGTTAAGGATCTTATCACATGATGGTGATAGGATTTAGGTATAAAAAAATGTTCCCAAAAGCATGAGACTTAGAGGGATAAGATAAGCAAGATATTTGAGAGAACAAGTTGTCACTTTGAGGTGAAAATGTCAGCTCGTTCGAAGGATGTCATCCAGTAGGCATCTATAATACATCAATACTTTTGACTCATAGAAAAATGTAACCAACTCATGGCTGTGAACCAATACAAGGAAGACCCATGAGAGGAATAAACAAGCATGGATACTAGAATACAACGTAGATCCATGTGATAGAGGACTCAAACTCAGACATAGCTACCATACATACAACATAGATCTATGTCATACAGACACAAATTTGAGCATAGCCATGACCATACAAATGTGGATCCATGATAGATATACAAAACTCCATCGCATCCTGGGGAAAGCAATGAGCACTAAAAAAATACCCAGGGTAATCATCTCGTCTTCCACAAAGTACGATTCTATCCATATGATTACAATGATCTGAAGTCGAACATGGTAGAAACCACTTTATTACCAACCAATGATGTGAACCGTTAACAAGTGCGAGGGAGATCACCATTGATGTTAATGATTCCCAAGGTACCCTATTACAATCTATTGAGTGTCAATACATGTCCTGATGTCAAAAACCTAGTGGATTCTATCGATCAAAGTTCAATGATGTGAACCTATGTCGAGAGAGAGATAATCCGTCATTAAGGTATAAAGATCTCAAGGTACTAAGTTTTGTTTCTAAGACTATTTCCCGGATGATGAGCTGATGTCGATGGGAATAGTCTCGTCGAAGGAGGGCCATGATGAGTCCCACATCAATGACACAAAACTCAGAACATAGTTCTAGAATGCTGTGAATAAGCTAACCATAAACCGACTCAAAAGAATTGACACAGAAACTATTTTGACTGCAGAGGTAAAACTTATTCAACTTCCCTTTGAACATTGGGCGACAATCAGACAAACACACAGTACGACGGCGACAATGTATTCTTTTGAAAGACTCAAAGGAGTGACATGAATCATGAAAGTGGATCGTCATGGAGATCAGCTGAATACCCAATTGACCGAAATGATATGCAGACAAGTTCCATGTTCAAAGGTAATGCAAAACTACTACCATTTATTTGAAAAATGATTCCCTTCTCATTTTTCCCATCATGATTGATGAGTGCATATTTTCGGTTTTACGAGTTCAAAGAGGGTAACAAACACTCATTATAGCTCATCTGAAGACAAGTCCAAACTCATATGTTTTATGAACTTAAGAGAGGAGGGGTGCGTTCCTAAAAAGGGTCTCTCAATGTTTAATTTAACGAGTCCAATCAAAGAAAAATTAGTATCATTCATGTTTAGAGAGTCTGAAAAACCACGGAAGAAGACTCCATAGGGTCCTTTTTCATAAAATAGTTCACCTAAACCGAAAAATTGATAACCTACCATCAGATGAATGACTCTTCAAATGCTTTAATGAGCGTGAAGAAGACAAGATCAGTCGACAATATTTTCGTATTTAAGGAGCCCAAAAAGAGTTTAAAGAAGACTCCACCATACTTTTTCATGTTTGAATCTAGAGCATGAAAAAGTAATGAAATAAGCTCAAACCAAATTTCATGTTTTAACCAGAGCATGAAAAATGAAAAGTAATCTCAACACCATCTTACTATTTTTAACAACCTCAAAGATTATTTGAAAGAATGCTCAAAGATTGGTTTCATTTTTACGCAAGCTCAAAACCAATGGGTAAACTATGCTTGAAAAAATACCATTAACATGATATAAAGAGGTTGGAAGCTTTCCCCCAGCATGATTTCTAGAGAAGCTTACCCCTAGCATGGTTGCTAGCAACTCGACATGCCCCCAAGCTTCATTTCATTTGATGATTCTTCTTCCATACCCAACCTAAAAACTTGGTTACTAATGTGAAAATGTTCACCAGGGGGGTAGGAAGAACGAGAATCGGGCAGGTTAAAATAAGGTTCAAGTTCTAACACTAAAGTGAAGACTTGACTCAAGGGAAGGGGATCTGTTTCATTTTAACACAAGCTTGAAATGGAAGGTGACTATGATTGGAACATGGTTTTAGTTTTATGCAATCTTGAAACCAAAAGGTAAACTATGCTTACGGAAACCTACTTCATTTTTTAATGAGCTTGAAATAGAAAATGAAGTATGCTCAAGAATGGTTTCAGTTTTATGCAAGCTTGAAACCAAAAGGTAAACTATGCTTAAGGAGTGGTTTTATTTTTTAATGAGATTGAAACCAAAAGTAAACTATGCTCTCCAACCTGTCTCATTTTTTAACGAGCTTCACACAGAACGAGAACTTTGCTCAAAAGGATCTGTTTCATTTTTAACGAGCTTGACATAGATTGGGAACTATGCTCATGAACCTACTCCTACCAAACATGATATCTACAGGTTGGTAGGTTTCCCCCATTACATAAAAGCTAGCAGCTTAGCTCCATTATGATGTACATAGAATAGAGCCATGCCCCCCCATTTAACCTATGATGGCAAGAAGCTATCTAGAAGAAGGGGAAGGAACCATAAGAACATGCAACACATTCAGGGTAGTCTGATTACTAGGAGTGATGCAATGGTTAGGTGTAACAAAGGAAATCTAATCAATGGTCACAATATTCCCATCATGGGGAAAATGCATAACTCAAAAGAGTGTGGACACAATAGCCTTCATGGAATAAACATAATCACGTCCAAGGAGAAAATTGAAATCTAAAGGACCTTGGACCACCATAACATCAATATAGTCAGTTTTCCCTCCTAATGTAATAGGTAAATAAGGAAGGGTCCCTAAATATGCAGTAGGCCTGTGATTAAAAGCCAGTATCTGATTGGTGGATGGAACAAGATGAGGAGAACCTAAATATTTCCAAGTAGTTGAGGATAGAATACTAACAGAAGACCCTTCGTTAACAATAGTACGAAGTATCCGCCTAGCAGTAACATTCACAAGTATCTGGAAAGGAACACTTGAATGAAGATGATACTCTATTAGGTTACTCCAGTCAAAGGAAATAACCTTAGTACTTGGAGAGGGTTCTGTCGAAAGAGACGAAATTTTCTCTTTTCGAGAACAATCAAAACGAAGCATAAAAAATTCAGCAGGTTTTAGTTCATTCTCTACTGGAAGAGAAGAACAAGACAAATATTTGGTCAAATAGACTACTTCAGTCTTAACACTCTTTGATGAAAGAGCGGGATTGGGTGGAAATGACATAGGCTCAATCACTTCACTCTCCAAAGGAAGAGTGGGATAAATTATAGATGAAACTAAATTGATCACTTGGTCAACCAACAAGGAATCAAGGGATAACTTACTATCACTTGTTGGAATCACCTGTTGATGATTAGTAATATTTTCCAACCAAAGCGAAGCTTCATCCATGTTTGGACAAAGAAAAGTACGATGCATATCCTTTCATATCAAACAAGGATACAAGACTTTACCCTTACAACCTTTTACTAATGGGTCACTAGTTGATGGAGTACCGTCAACATGATGATCAAAGGTTGATGACATAGATGGTTTGGATTTTTTAGACCACTCTTCTTGTACATGGGAGAGACCGGGACGCTCCTTAAGAAGGTGGCCCCCCTTACAAAACTTACAAGGGAACTTGGGTTTTTCGAGTGTTCTCTTAGAACAAGAACCATCAAGAGAAGATGCTTGTTTCTTTTTCTCTTTCTCATCCTTCTTCTTCTTACCCTTCCCTTTCTTCCTCTTCTTATCCACATGACTACTCACCATAGATATTTGTTCAAGAAAAGAAGAAGAAAGGGGTGAAACAACAACCGATGAAGAAGGAGAGGGATTAGGTTGAGCTCGATCCTCTCCCAGAGGAGAGGTGACATTTGAGACATTAGGTGTAACAGGAATTAATGGATTAAATAGCCAAACCGGTAATCCTATAGTTAATCCAGGAAGATTTAGAGTGGCAATAAAGGGAGGACAAATACCTTCACTTGGAGGGAAAACAAAAGGTATACCTTGGAAAGGGACCTCTTGAGTGGTAGTCCCAAATGGGGATGCCATCTCTAAACACTTTAATAACCCCCTAACTACCACGTACAAGCAAGTACTACTCAAACTAAAAGAAACAAATAAACATATGGAAGGAGTGGATAAGAGTCAGGAATCTCATAGGACATGCCAAAGGGATAACTCAGATGGTTTGAGGATTCCTAAAAGGGTCTCCTGATATATGCAAGGTACACGGGAGCTCAAATCGGTAGTAGTGCTATCTAATGCACAACCATTCACAAGGGGCATTCCTATATACAATCCAGTACGTGAAGTACCTTTCTATATACCTCAAGGGTACGTGAAAGGCCATTCAATATACCGATGGTACGTGGAAGAACCACGTGAGTCATGGGTTGTAGTGCGGACAAGTAACGAAAGCTACTACGCTTAATGACGCCTGAACATGTCTCTAAATTATCACTCAAATTGCTAAAAGTTTTAACCTAGTACTACTGTTAATTTTATCTTGTGTGTTTAAGTGGAATGATGGAGTGAAAACTTGAAATTAAAGAAGATGCACATTGATCTATATGATAATGCAATTTTTCCTCTTCAATGAAATTCTACCAAAGAGAGGGAGAGACATTTATTTTTCTTCCCAAAAATGAACACCCAAATGCAAATGCAATTCTATCTTTTCAAATGAAAAGTGAAATATCAATGCACCCCAAACAATCTTCAAAGCAAATAAGAAAGAGATCTAGAGAACATCAGACATAAATTTACCAAAAATGTTTCCTATCTTTTCATGCTTGAAAAAGACGCATAAAAACTCAATGGCAAGATGATTTCACTAACGTTTCCAAACAAAACTAATTCTAATGCACGCAAAGCTGAAAATATATATTTCTTCTTAATGAAAGTAAGATCTAGAATTTCAAACAATCATGCACAACCAAGAAGAAAATTGTTCAACAATGCTTTCGAATAAAGAAAAGAAGAGAGAAAACTAAAACTTCTCTTTGAAACATACAAGGAAACGAAGAACCAATCTTTCCTACCAAGCACTGAAAAAATCAGCATGCAAAAGAAAACAAGAATCACCCTAAGCAAAGAAATACTCAAAACAACATGGATCACTCATGCATTCCAAGTCCAAAATAAACCAAAGCATACACAAGAAAATTAAATGTATATTTCCAATTCCAATGAATAATATCTACAGAAAAGAGCAAGAGGTTTCAAGAAAATAAAATAATGTAAAATCCAACACAAGAAACATAAACTCTCTTTGAATGTAGAGGGAATATAATAATCAAAGTGACTGCAGAATATACAATTCATGGCCCCTCCCGACCGTGAGGGAGCATTTTGTTTTCAAAAATACACTTCATTTTCATCAAAAAGTAAGCCAAAAACACAAAAAAATCAAAATACAAAGTTTGGAATAGGGCCTACCTGGCACCGCGCTGGAGAGGTCTTGACAGGAGGTTTTGAGGCAGAACCTCTTCTTGCTCACTGGATTCAAGCGATGGCACTGCATATGGATAACAAAGTTCAGGTGGTGGCACCACTTGTTGCCAACAACACATGTGCAGTTCCTTGAATAGATCCAAAACACAAGGAGAATGAGAATTCAAGTTAAAAATTGATCAAATCAAGGTAAAGACTAATGAATTGACAGTAAAAAAGAGCATATAAGGTCGAAATAGTTCAGATCTAAAAGTTTTAAAAAAAAATTCACTAAGTCAGATGGAAGATCTGAATGAAGAGAGGTAGAGACTGGAGCCTGGATTCGGACAAGTGTTCAAGGACTGAGGAATATTAGATCAACTTAAATTTGCTTCGTTCCCCAGTGGAGTCGCCATATTTGTTATTAGGAATATTGCACCTTTTGTGGACAGAAGTTGTTCCTCTGGTCTGAATGGTTTAGATCTAGGACAAATGAGTGAATGACAAAGGACGAAGACCTTCCCTGAATGTTGTATAAACCTGGAGTACTACTTCAATTATGAACCTGTGTACTTGCAAACATATCAAACATACAAGCACATCAAAGCTACCAGAAAATCATCTACTTATCCATGCTAGTGACTAAGGAATCTAGCAACATATACGTGTGAAATAAAAACAACAGTAATGTGGGACGGAAATTAGATTTGCATTAGGAATGTATGGAGAAGCTTACAACCATTTCCTTAGTGTCGAAAAGCCCCTCCATGAGACAAACACTTCATCCCCATAAGCTCCAATTTTTCTCTCTATGTTCTCCAATGATTTGGACTAGGTAGTCAATCCAACATCATAACAATACCTCTACCATTTCTCCCCCTCAACTATGGATATGAGCTTGTATTTATAAGGCTGAATGGATAGGGATAGTTGAGAGAATTATGGGTGAGGTGGCCCCAATATCCTGCCAAGGGGGATCTCGAGCTCAAACTAACCCATAATGATAGGAATAAGGGAGGACACAAGGCTCAAGTTCTAGAAGCCTCGTGAAACTTCTCTTTTTCCCATTTTACCCAGGGTACCGCATTTGTTCTCTTATGACAGAGAAGTTTAGATGAGAACCACTTTAAGACCAAAGGCCATAGGAAGTGGCACTTCTTCTCTATAATAGGATACAGGTGGTGCTGAGCAAGGTACCGCTCATCAGCCACAAGGTAAGCGCAGTGCTAGGTTTTTTCAAGTAGAATTGACAAACAGAGCAAGTTTCCACTCCAAGTGTTGGGATTAAGGGAAAACATGGAAGTTAAGGGTCTTAGGTATAACACTGATCCCGCAGACCTGCTAATCAACACCTGTACTACACTGCACAATCTGTACCACACTACAGAACCATTGCCACTACTAACTACTACTCATCATCTGATCACTACTCATCAACTGTATCACACTTCTCATTAACTTGTACATGATAAGCCTGTCCAATTAAGTTGTACCAATCAATTTGTTGCTGAAATCATCCAACTCATTCAATATAAATCTACACACCAAACTAAGTCCACCTGAGTCAAACCAAATACTCATGCGACTCATCTAGTCTGATTCAGACCAACTGCATATAAGGAAACTTATGTCAATCCTTCTCAATTGAACCAACATGTACCAAGTTGCTTGTGTACCTATGTCAAGTAATTCATATATGTGTGTTAATCTAATCAAGTTCTCTGACATTCAACCAACCCTTCTTACTTGGCCTAGTTCATCAAGTAAGAGACACATTTGAGCAACCATGAGACTTTACATACAGTAACCCAAACTTTGTCCAATCACACTCAACTCAATGACACCACAACCAACCTCAATCATAGTTAAGGAATACTTGAAAGTTAAACATGATAAAGATCAACCAAATAACCTCATCCAAGAAGATAAAAAACTTAACCAACTATGTCAAAATCAATCAATCTCATAGAGAGCGAGGAGGGATTATGGGAAGAGAAAGTATTGGGGGCTAGGTGGAGGTGGAGGAGAGAGAGAGAGATAGAGAGAGAGGAGGGGCGAGGTTAGTAAGAATTATATAAAAGAGTGGAGAGAAAGAGAGAGATGAGGATGTGGTGTTAGAGGTAGAGGTAGGAGTAGGGAGGTGAGAGAGTGAGAGAGGAGGTTGGTATGGGTTATGGAGAGGATAGGAGAGAGGGAGGTAGAGAGGAACAATGTTATTAGTAGGGGGTGAGTAGGTGGTGTGTGTCTGTGTGTGTGTGTGTGAGAGAGAGAGAGAGGGAGAGAGAGAGAAAGATAAAGAAATGGGGTTTTAGGTAATTGTTTGTGAGAGAGAAGTGTGTTTATTAGCGGTAGATGGAGTATATGGGTTAGAGAGAGAGAGAGAGAAGAAGGGGTTTAGGGGGGGGGTTGTGGATGATTAGGAGTAGGTGTGAGGGGATGGTTTTAGGAGAAACATATAGGGACATTGTGGTGGGAGGAGGGGGTGTAGGGGTTTATATAATTCTAAGGAAGTTAGAGAGAAGGGGGGAGAGGGAGAGAGAGAGAGAATTTGGGAAGTAGGAGATATAGAGAGAGTGGTAGAGGTGTTGATTATGGGTAGGGAGAGAAAGAGATAGATATTGGGGTTGGGAGAGAGGTAGGGATTTAGTGAGAATTAGGGAAGTTAGAGAGAG
>LPNX010223785.1:0-70102 GCA_001517045.1 Pseudotsuga menziesii
ATCAAATTGTAAGACCCATTGGAGTATGATGTTATGAAATTTTAATTAATCCAAAAACAAAGAATGAAAACTCTAGTGATCTTGAATCATTTATGAAGATTGGATGACATTGTTTGATTTATATTAAGTGTGAAATGTTTTCTTAAATAAATGAATTAATAATTATGGAACACTCAAAGTACCTAATATACATGAAAATACTCTCTCATCAACACATGAGTGCACTCCAATCAATCGTACCATCGGGGTCAACCATGATAACCAATTCAATCATGACAAAAAAGGATTTGCACTATAAATAACATATTCATAAAACATTTATTTTATAAATAGTAGAATTCCACCTTTTATTTTTCACATTATCAAATAAATACATAATCATGCAAAATTATGTAAATATTTCATTTGTAAATATCTCAAACAATTATTTATTATTTATAATTGCTTCAAACAAATAAATAAATGCCCATTATAAATAAAGTATTGAAAAAACATTATTCACCCATACCTTGAAGAAGAAACATGTAACAACATTACTACTTTTGCTTCCTCTAAATTTTATGTGTAGATCTTTAGATACGGGTCGAGGAGTAATAGGAGTCATAGATTTGATCAATCATATCTATGACTCCTAAGGTTCCAAGACCCATTTCTACAAATACTCCGAGACCCATTTGATCAATCATATCTAATACTCCAAGACCCATTTTTATAACCCTTAAGATTGACTAGGACCTCAACCGAGCTAATACCTCGGTCGAGGTATTAATAAGACCTCGACTGAGGGTTTTTAAACCCTCAGTCGAGGGCTCTACAAACCCTCGGTCGAGTTCTTATTAATACCTCGACCGAGGTATTTAAATACCTCGGTCGAGATTCATACCTCAGTCAAGGGCTTAAAAAAATAGACTTAGCCCTCATTCAAACAAATGGAAAATTTCCTGTGCCTTGAAGAGGTGTAAACCCTACCATTCCTAGCACATAACTGAGCGGAGTTGATACTGATAGATTCACCAACGAATCTTCTATCCATTGACGTATCATACACGCATTTTGGTATTCATATGATATTTATTTTTTAAATACTTCTAAAACTTATACTTAGAAAACCACACTGCAACTTTGAAGCAGCTCAAAGAAAAATCCGCAGAGTTAAAAATACACAGCCAAAAAATTCGTAAAAATGCACACATCACATATCGACGTTTCCTCTTCAAAAGGGTATCTTTGGTTTTTGAATTTTTGAAAAAATAGAAAAAATTCCTTTACGTGGACAAATATGTGTTTAAAACGATGCTGAAATCGAATGTGGTCACTTTCGAAAAATAATAAATAATTGTATAATGCGAAAAAAATTAACAAAAAAATATGCACATCACACTGCATTTTATGTAGATCATGCTCATATATATATTTTTTTAAATTATTAATGCAAGATTGAATTACTCTACGTGGACACGAGCCACTTATTAGCTTCTTCAAATTTTTAAGGTCACACAGTTCATTAAATGCAAAAATTCACACATTAAATGACATCGGAATATTTTAAAAAAAATATCACTATGAAGCCAACATAATATTCTACAATTTGTTTTTTTACTGCAAGTCAAAATTCACATGGCATATATGCGTTTTGAGGGCTTCTATCTAGCACATGAGTAAAAAATCAGGTTTTCATCGCCAAATTTGGCCAAAAAGTGTTACCCATCTTCATGGAATCACCCGATTATCAAGTTACTATAGATACATAATGGCTTACCTTGTAATAGTTCTTCAAGTATTTCAAATGTATTTATTAAGTCCACAAATGACTTGAAGGACTAGTACATGGTAAGCTATTATGGATCTATAGTAACTTGATAATCATTACTTTGTATGCTGGAACGATGCAAAATTTGTTTGAATATCATCATTATTAAGCAATAACAACTTCTTAAAGGGTGCTAGCTCAATGGTAGAGAACTTGTCTAATTATAGGTAGGAGGTTGGTGGTTCGATTCCTCCGTACCCTATCATAAATTTGTGACTACGAAAATGACTAAATTCACATATATACGACTATTAGTAGCTAATTTCCCGTATCTTATAGTGTGACTTACATTTAGTCGTATTTAGCTTAGTCATTAATATGTTATCATCTAGTAGTTTATTTAGTCGTATATTTGGTCAGTAATTGCTGCAATCAGTTACTAAATTAGTGACTAAATCTGTGACTAAATCAATGACTAAATGATTGACTATCAATGACTAAATCATTGACTAAATCATTGACTATCAATGACTAAATCAATGACTAATAAGTCAAGCTATTAATGACTAAGTGAAATATGACTAGCTATAAGATAGTGGAAATTAACTACTATTAGTCATCGAATTAAAAATATCTTTTATAGCCTAATTTTAGTCATTAATTTCTCATTTTATACTAGTGAAATCATCATTAAAATAACAACAATTAGAACCTGGATAATATGCAGAAGGGGACAACACCCAAATGAGATTGTTCCACCCAACCTTCTCCTGAAGCAACCAAAGTTACTTGCTTAAGACCCCCGAGCCTGTTCACTGAACCAATAGGACAAAGATCTCTGAATATATCCCATACAACAAACTTGCTACAACTCAGCACTCAATAGTAGAGTTAACTCAACAATTCCACTTTAGCTATCCTCTCATCAAATTCTGTGTGTGTCTGACTTTTCAGTTTGTAGCAGTCACAAGGTTCATTCACTTATAAATCAGAATGCGTAGTGAGCCCCCTGCTCAATTTGATGGTATATATAAGGTTTCCTAGGTCTTTGGGTCAGTTTTGGAATTAAATGAGCCACCAGCTCAGTTCCCCCCTCTTAGGGAACATGACCACAATTTTAGGGATTATGCTTCATGCAACAACTAAAAAGTGAAATGCTAGTGCTGCCACGTGTCAAATATCCTTCTACAGCTGCTCATTCCTCCTAGTGGGTTAGTGAACACTCATTTAATAGTCTCCCTTGGATAGGTGTCTCTTAATTTTAATTATTAAAATAAATAATTCTTCATTTACAGTCATCCTTGACCAACTTGGTCATAAAAATTACAATAAATTTAACATAATGTTTTTTTCTGAAATAAAGAATAAATATTTATTTTTCACTTTAGGGTATGTTACAAACACCTCCCCTTAAGCTCAACATTGTCCTTGATGTTGCTTAATTTATTCTGAGTCTTCCTAGAACAGAGTCGGATATGCCACCTACATATTGCTCTCCAATTCCTAGGTTGCTTCATCTGGATTGAGGTGCTTCTATTACACCTTTACCTAGCCAATGGTGTGATTCCAGAGAAACATTTCCCTCTTGTTGAGAATATAGTCCAGTTCCACTGAAAAATATCCTTTTGGTTCTACCTAAATCACATTCCAGTCAATTACATGAGTAACATCATGTACATACTTTTTCAAAATAGAATTATGAAAGACATTGTGTATTCTAAGTTGATTAGGTGGCAAAGTTAACTGATACCCCACTGGCCCCACTCGTGCCAATATTTTGAACGATTTGCAATACCTAGGTGCTAATTTAGCACAACTCCCTAGTTTAAAAGAGCTCTTTTTGGGTTTTACCTTGACAAAAACATGCTCACCCACTTGAAATTCTTTCGGATTTCTTTTAAGGTCAGCGTGACTCTTTTGTCTCTCTTGAGCAGTTTTCAAGTTTCTTTGTACCCGTTTCACTGTTAGTTCCAATTATTTTAACAAGTCGGGTCCTAACATCAATCGGTCAACTGGATTACTCCATGTAATAGGAGTGTTACATTTTCTACCATATAATATTTCAAAAGGACTAAGCTTTGCTGAAGCTTGATAATGGTTATTATATGCAAATTCAACTGAGTGCAAATAATCCTCCCACTTTTTGGTATAATCTCTAACATATATTCATAACATGTCTTCTAATATTTGATTGACTATTTATGTTTTTCCATCTGTTTGCGGATGATAAGGAGTATTGAAATTCAATTTAGTATCTAGTTCTTTAAATAAAGATTTCCAAAAATTACCAGTAAATTTAAGATCTCTGTAAAAAATTATTACCTTTGAAATTCCATGCAAACGGAAGATTTCTTTCATAAAGATGTGTTGTAATCTCCCAGATCACATAGGGTAACCAATAATACAGATTAAAAGCATACATACATAATAGAAACAAGAGACAAGGCAAGTAGGTAGAACAACATATTATATTATAATGAAAGGGTCCATACAATACAGAGAACTGAATCGAGTTCTCATTTGGCTCAACAGCCTAATATATATGAATTACAAAATAGTTACAAATAACTACCTGTCGGTTCGGTCAACTGACACGACCTTATGTGGCTGACCTAATCTCTAATTAGTCAGCTAATTGACTAAGTCGGCTATCGTTCTAGTCGGCTTACCGACTTGCTCCTCCAACATCTCCCCCACAAACAAAACATTTCTTTGTCCCGAAGAAACAGGGAGGTACCAAAATTTCTTTGCCTGTCCTAAGTAGTTATTTCTATGTTTGATCTTCATGGGCTGTGAAGTCTGATGGTTGGTCTTTTCTGAACACAGACTTCGACAATTGCTTTAGCTGTCACTGCCAACTGATGTTGGAATTCTGTCCAACTTTGCAGTATTTTTTGTATGTTGACAGTTAATGTAGTTAGACTTGATAATAGTGACATTTTCTCTTGAATGGAAATTTCTGCTATCCTTTCCATGTCAGGACCCATAAACTGGTCCTTTTCCTTTGCTGTTTCGAAAATTCGTTTCATCTGCAGGCAGATGATGTCTAATTTTTCTAAACTTGGAATTGCTTGCTGCACCCACTGATGTGCTTGTCACTCGAGCTTCTGCAATTTGGCTGTTTCGAGCACTATTTGATTTTCAATTGTGCTTCTGAGTGCTTCCTCTATGCTTTTTCTCTTCTCGAGCACTTGGATTTCTTGTCGGTTCTACCGGGTTTGTTGATAGACTTACCCATAATGAGCAGGCTAGTCTCTCAGTACTTCTTCTGTAATGACCGACTCCTCCATGTGATCTTGTAGTACCTTGTATGCTTCTGAAAAAGCTGTGCTGCTGCATCAACAGTCGAGCTGTTTCTTTTTTCTGCCCCTCTCTTATGTTTTGCATCTGTTCCTATAGCGCCAACACCACGCTCTCAAACAACTGATAATATTTTTCTAGCGGCTTGTCGTTGTCGTCATCTCTCAGTCCTGGTAGCATAGATTGCACAAGGTTTCTGCATTTGTTAAGGAACTTGACTTGTTCTTTTTCATTATCATCGAGCTCCTTACGTCTATTTTGGCTCCTTGTTTTTGCTTCTATTACCACTGTTTCCAAGAGTTTCCATAATTCTCCATCCCTCAGCTTGGTTGCATCGACTACAGTGGTCGACCCAAGTTGACTGATGTGGACCATTGTTGTCTGGCCTTGATGGTCCTTATTTTTGTCTTTCTTTCTTTTGTTCCTTTGTTTCTCTAGTTGCTTTGGCACTTGTGTACCCGCAAGAGTCAAAATTGGGTTGTCTGTTTGTTGGCTAGCAGTGGTTGAGGGTATTTTTGGTTGGGTCAATTGGATGATTGCTGCAGTTGGTTTTGCATCTGGTTGGTTGTGCACAGAGGGTCTAGATGCAGATGTTGTTGGTGCTAATGGTTGCGGCGGAGGTGGTTCTGGTGCAACCGGTTGGATTACAGATTCTAGGTTGGGGGGTAGTGGTGATGGCGTTGGTGAATGGTCGGGTGTGATTGGGTTGGTGGAGATATGGTCAGGTGACGGGTCGTGGATCTGTAGGGGTGAATTTTCCTGAAGGTTAGAGAATAGTTCATCGATTTCTCGATTTATTTCATCCATGTTCTCCCCTTCCTCATCTCCTGTTGGTTCATTGGTTGGTGGGTTGGGTTCGGGGTCGGTTAGAATGAGGTATGTAGTCCGAATTGCGACAAATTCAGCTTGGTTGTCAGCGTTTCTTTGAAATGTCAAACTTATGACTGCCACAGTCCTCGACCTCTAGGGTACTTGGCCAGGTTGAGGAGTGGGTAGTTTAGATCCACCAGCTTCGAACATAGGGCATTTGGTGGTGATATTTTGTACCGAGGTGAGTAGCTCAGACAGTTTTTCAATATATGCCTAGAAGTCTCTATCTCAGTCGAACCTCTCCTTCAAGGTTTTCGGCATAGCATTCTTGCATATGTTGATTGGGATTATGGAAGGAGGTGATGGCAGTGCTTCTTGTATGATTTTGGTTAGAGATGGGGGTGGAGGTGTAGATACGAGATCGACAAAATTTTCGGTCATCGAGGTGTTTGTTCTTTTCTCCTTCTTCGGTTGACCTTGTTGTGCCCCTGCTTCGACGAATCTCTGGAACTGGGTTTTGACCGAAACTTTGTTTGCTGTGGCATCTTCTATAATGTCGCATGATGTAGCTGCTAATTCTTCCTCATATTCCGAGGACTCTGCAATGATAAGCTTGTGCTTACCCTTCCCCTGCTCCTGTTCTTGAGTTCTTTTTTCTTTTCTTTTCTTGAGGTTGCTATCTCCTTCGACAATTTGCATATGTTTTCTTTGGTGATAGCATACTCATGGTTTTCAGTATCTATCTCTCCCCCTTGGTCTTGAGTCAAGACGAGGCTTTCTTCAGTTGGATTGGTTACCTGTTGTTCTGTTTGTGTCTCTTCCCATTGTGCTGTTGGTGGTTTGATTATAATTTGCAGTCGACCGGTGTCTCCTTCGACACAAATGTGCTGATGTATAAACTGAGCTCATAATATTCTTCTTTCTCTTGGTCTGTCAGTGGCTCTTCTATCGAAAAGTCTATCTCTTTTTCCTTTGTTGGTATCGACAACTTTGTACCTGACTGTCGAGGTAACTCCTGGAAAATTTCTTCAATTGTTGGGTAGTAGTCGAGAGTCTTTTCCTTTGCCTTGGTGCCCTACATGTACCACACCGCGGTATGGTCGAGTTCTAATTGGATGTGGGAAGTTTTGGGTAGACTTCGCCTAATGTTCTAGGGCACCCTCCATTTGGTCATGTGGACTTTCAGCTGCTGGAACCAGTTTTCTAACAACACTTTGCCTTTTCCAAGTTCCTTCATTGTTCCATTTTGGGAAAATGGTTTGAATCTCCACATATGGAATTTTGTGGGTTCTTGAAATTGTTTATCCCCGATAGGGCACAAGGAGTACATGACTATCCATATCATGAGG
Organism: Pseudotsuga menziesii; assembly: GCA_001517045.1. Classification (NCBI taxonomy): domain Eukaryota; kingdom Viridiplantae; phylum Streptophyta; class Pinopsida; order Pinales; family Pinaceae; genus Pseudotsuga; species Pseudotsuga menziesii. The sequence continues at coordinate 7,210 of LPNX010223785.1, forward strand.
GATGGGAACCTTATAATCCCTCTCGACTCCTGGCATTTTTCACAGATGCCTTTGAGCATGTTGGCGACATACTTAGCCCATCTATATATTTTTCCTGTGTTGGAAATGGTATCCATTGCCTCCAACATATCCAGTTTGAGGTTGCTTCCTCGACCTGTCGGTGTAAGCGCAATGGATATGATTTTAGCCACAATTTGTGGCATTCGAGCTTGTATTTGGCTAATCATTAGCCCTTTGGAGTTCTTTCCTGATGCTGATCTAGTTAGTTCCTCTACCAGCCCTTCTTTTATTCTGACTGGTACTGGATCGCCTTGGTTTGATAATCCATTCAATTTGTAGATTACTTCACTGGAGATTTCGATTGGTCTATTGAAGTAAAATCTGCCGTTGTGGTACCGACTGATGATAAATTTCGCTGCTGTTTCCTTTGTGCCTCCAAAACAGGCCAGGAGTGGTGTGTTTATGTAATTCACAATAGTACTGCGATTTATTTTCTCTGCAGCTTGTGTAGGATTTTTGTCGACATAAGCCCACTCATTAATCTCGGCCCATAGTTTCTCCCATGAGCCCTCCTGAACCTTAGAGTTCTTGATGTTTTTGAGTCTCCTCATTAGTGGTGTCTTCGCGGTTTGTAGTTCTTTAGCTTTGGCCGCAGCTTTGGTTTGTTTTGGTGCTATCTTGTCGGTTTGCTGGTAGACTTTACTTCAATATTCTTGGATTTCAGTCGTTTGGTTGCTAAGTTGCTCCCTCTGTTTGAAATGCTGTAAATGATCATTTGGCAGTTCAGTATTTATAGTTGATGCGTTTGACATTTTTGTCGATGGTTGTATTAATGGCGGACATGATGGTCCAGCATGAACACTTGAGTTTGCATTAATGGTGATTTGATTTTGTCGTTCGTAGTCATGAAGGCATGATGGGACTTTCGAGGTCGTTGGTCGATGTCAATCATGTGAGTGGTCGATGGTGTTATGTTGATGGGTGTGATGTCAGTTGTAATAGTGGTGATTTCTTGTCATACTTCTTTATGTATTTCGATCCTATTTTGCTTTTTGGATTTTCATATTTTTATAGCTTTTGGTTAACCGTTATGGTCGTTTTTTTTACTTTTTATTTTTTAGACTTGTTTAGTTTCTGTACCATTTTAGTTGGGCACCATTAACAAGTTTCCGAAATACTATGCCTTGTAACGTCCTTACTTGGACTGATCCATTGGCATGTATCTCTTCGACAACATAGGGTCCCATCCATTCTATGTGTAGCTTTTTGAGTTTTCCTTTTACCCGACTATTGTATACTAGTAGAAAATGAGAAATTAATGACTAAAAAAATGACTAAAATCAAGCTATAAACGACTATTTTTGAGTCGGTGACTAATAGTAGCAAATTTCCACTATCTTATAGCTAGTCGTATTTCACTAGTCATTAATAGCTTGATTTAGTAGTCATTGATTTAGTCATTGATAGACAATGATTTAGTCATTGATAGACAATGCTTTAGTCATTGATAATCAATGATTTAGTCATTTTTTAGTCATTGATAGTTAATGATTTAGTCATTGATTTAGTCATGAATTTATTCATTGATTTAGTCACTGAGTTAGTCATTTATTTAGTTGCCGATTTAGTCACTGATTGCAACCATTAATGACCAAATATATGACTAAATAAACTACTAGATGTTAACATATTAATGACTAATCTAAATACGACTAAGATACGAGAAATTAGCTACTAATAGTCGTATATATGCGAATTTAGTCGTTTTTGTAGTCACAAATTTATGATAGGGCACGGAGGAATCGAACCACCAACCTCCTGCTTATAATTAGGCAGGCACTCTACCATTGATCTAGGACCCTTTAAGAAGTTGTTATTGCTTGACAATGATGATATTCAAACAAATTTATAATAGATATCAATCTACAAACTACATAATTATTACTATTATAGCTTACTAGTAACTAGTATTTATGATTAACTAATTCCTGAGAGCTATGTACAATTTTCCCTGTAACTAAAGCTAATAAAAATAATACAAATACTCTTACCAAAGAGATTTAGTGATGAGTACTTCTTCTCATTCTTCATCACTATCATTCTCATAATCCAAAGAAGAGTCCTTCCTGAAAGGATTTTGAAGCCCAATGCCATCATTGCATCAAAAACAAAGAGTCAGAAACAAAACTTTCCCTCTTGTCTACTGCAATATTAAGAATCCATGAGCTTCAAGGTGTTTTAGATGTTCCTCATCGTGGGCTATCAAAATTAAAACAAAACCTGTTGCTTTGATAATTAATAAACTTAAAATTATGCAAAGTATATTCACCTTTCCTTTGAGAAGGTTCCATAATAAGTAGGTCTATGGTTGTGATCAAACTGCAAAAGGTTTCTTCTCTTATTGTGAAGCCTATTTTATTGTGATCAAACTGCAAATTTTTTGGTGTGGGGTTATATTTACAAGTACAAAGTTCAAGGTTCATGAAGAATTGTTCAAAACGTACCATTAGTACAGCATTATAACATAGGGTATGTTTTTGTGGGAGGATAGAGGCAGGGCAGAGCAGAAGGTAAGAGTAAGAGAGGGTCTGACCTAGCTAATTTAAAGAAAAAAATCTAAATCTTGGTTGAATTAGAGATTGAATAGTCTCTTAGTAAGGGGTAATGTGTTGGTGAGTGAGTGTAGCGCTAATGCCTTATATTTCTTTTCTCTTAGGCACTGATTTTGGAAAGTGATGCTAAGAAGTCCCCAAGATGGCCAAGGGATATCTGACAATCCTACACGACATTGGTAATGGCTCGGTGCAACTTAGGGACATCCCCTGTGCAGTGTTAGATCTTAAAAGATAGGCTCATCTGAAAATGGTTATCTCTTGTATTTAGATCCATAAAAATAAGTCTATATCCATAGATAACAAACTTGGAAAAATACAAAGGCTTAAAATGGCTAGATAAAAGGAAACAAAAGTTGTAAATGCCATATTAGCAAGAGGTAAAACACAATTATTAGAAGAAAATTACTAATATCCAACAACAAAAGAAGACAAAACTCACCCTTGGCCTCTGAAGGAACCAAAAATGTGCCTCCCTCTGAAGTACTCTGAAATCCTTGCACCTTTGGGCCAGAAGCATTATTAGATAGTCCATTAATATTCAATAGTTCATGTCCATTTGTGCTTTCCAAACATCTTGTCCATTTGCCCAGTCCCTCCGCAATTGCTTAGACGATGCCAAATTGGGAGTGGAATAATGGCTTGATCTTTCTATAGAACCTTCTGACCTTGCAAATAAAAATCTTGATTGCTTGCTATTCTGAGACTTCCATGAACTTGATATTTCCTTTGACAGCCCATTGCATTTATCAGTCTCAACAAGGAGCAAATTTGCTAAATTGTGAGGACTATTTAATACACTATCATCTGAATCAGAATTCAAAGACAATATGTTTGAAATTATACTGTTTTCTCCAACATCTAATCCATTCATATAAACTTCTAGAAGGATATTACACACCAAATTCTCCAAGCATTCTAGCTTTCCAGAACTGGCATTAGAATCTCTAGCAATTTCTACTTTCTTGGGAATTTGAAAACCAGTACTTGCACTTTTATTGGTTGCATCTAACATAGACTCATTTTCAAAATTTTGGATAGAGCTTGTACTAGTATTTCTAGCTTCTGAAACTGATCTTTTCTCTAACATAGGCTTATTTTCACAATTTTGGATAGAACCTGCACTAGTCTTTTCAGCAATTGAAACTAATCTTTCCTCTGCTTTATGATCAGTAACTCCAAAGCTGTCACCGTCACCATTAAGGGTGGAAGTATTTACATACTTTTGATGAAGAGAACAATCTTTAGAACTATAATCATGCACTGAAAATTGGAATTTTTCCATAAAGGGAGGCACGTCTGCTTCTGAAGAAATAGCTTTAGAGAAACCTTCACCATATGGTTCTGCAAAGTGTTCTTCATAATTGTTTTGATACCTATCATCAAATGGAGACCTTTGTAGACAATTCTCAACATGGTTTCCTGAAAGCATTCTACTGCTTTTATTTAGAGCAACAACATTCACTTCACTGTTTCTTTGAACAACAGAGTTGCTTTGAGGGACAGAGATTGGAAAGCTATCTTTAGAATGTCCAACAAAGACAATACTAGATGACACTGAAGCTGCATCTATTCTTTCACTTCTTGTTGTTTCAAAGTGCCCACTACCCATCTCAAATGAACCCTTGTGTGTGTTAGAGGACAAATTCTTCAATAGACTTTTAAAACCTTCATGACTCCTACATTTCATAGTAGTATCAACTAAAATGGCATTATTTCCATGGAAAGCTTCCCCAGTGGTATTTACATGTGAATTTAATTTTACATTTGTTCCACTCATTGCATTAGGTTTGGCATCAATATGTTTTTTAGATATAAACGTTGATGACTGCCCACCCTTATTGACCAAAAACTTGCCATGATCAGAACTCAACCATGATGCCGCAGCTTCCACCACCAAGGCAGGGAGATTTAATGTTGGAGACACTGAAAGTGAATGAGATGAACTTGTTTTAGGATTAGAGGAGCCTTGAACAGTTGGGATCCTCATACGAAATGATTTTTCTTGTGCAACATGGGATCCCCTACAAAAATCATTAATGTCTCAATATTCAGTAAGATATGTAATATTCCACCACAAACTCCTAAATCATTTGGAAGCTTATGTTCACTAAACTTAATGTGTAATGCTACTCTGCACCAATCCAAGGGGGTGCTGGAAAACTAAACAAATATTCCATGACAAGAAACATATTTCATACTAAGATGCACTAGCTGGCAATACAACTGATCTTCCGGCAGCTCCACTGGAAAGGGAAGTCTCAGCATTACCTCCTATGTTCTAGTTTCACATGGAAATATGAACATGTATATATTATTAGGAAATGAAAATGAAGCCATGTATAAAGAATCTAGAAGACAATCACTGAAGTAAAACATAAGCTGTCTAAAGAAAATACACATTAGCTTCTATACTAATGATTATTTAGGACTGAATCAGAAGCTATTAAATAATCTAATATGGAAGCATAGAAAAAGCTGTCTACATAGATATCAATAACAAATGCTAAATATAATTGGACAGAAGTACAATATACTAAAATTCTAAAGTCGCTTACAGGAGCCAGTGATTTACTCAATTTACTTGAAGAAGCTGATCCAAGCAAGGAAACCTCTGCCACTGGTGGAGGTAAACAAAGTCCCCAGTGTTGCTGTGAAGGATTTGTAACATCATAGAACTTCTGATTTTTGCTTCTAGAAAAATAGGACATAGAAAATAAAAAACCATAAAAGCTAAATGTGAAATATTTTTTAAAACAATTTATCCCAATAAAGAAAAATTTCTAAATTAATATAAATATATTAATAAGAATATTATGTCGAATGTTTCAAAATGAACTAAAAGAGATAACTGGGGCAACAATATAGTAAATATTACATCCCAAAACTAGTGTATAGATATACAAAGTAGCCAAGGCCGATGTCTGAAAATTTGTCCATTCCAATTTCCTCCAACAAATTTTACAAAATTTTCCCCCAAATGATCTCTTGAAGGATTTCTTCACTACAGCAACCAACCCCATCCATGTGGGGCCTTTGTCTTCCCATTGCTTCAAGCAATGAGGTCATCGTCACATAAATCTAGGATTCAAAGCATGGGGTAAAGTGTGCAAGGGGGTGTTGAATTGGTTCCACATGTCAACAATGATTTTCATCACAACGTAAAATCTATATCAATGATTCTCAACACAACCTCTACAAAATCTACATCAAAAAATAAAAGCACAGGAACCCTCCTGTCAAATGGTTTCCATATATTTCTCATCCATGGTATCCTTGCCATCATAAATCTCTCCCCAAAAAGGCTTGCAGTGTCTGCATTTCAAAGAAGCTCAAATGTTGGTGTTGTGAATTCAAGCAGAAGCCAATCTTGATCCACCACTTCCCATCAATCACCAGTCTACACAGCACTCCTCTCTGAATTTGACTGTCTCCAAAAAGACTAAATCTCACTCATCATAGACAATAATGTAACTTTCACCTATATAAAGCGATGCAACAGGAGGAAGTTTGAGGCACATCTTGTCTCAGCAACTTTCAACGACTCCAGCTTGAAGAATTGTCAAAAAAATGGCTTCAAGCTGATGATGGTTTATGATGGATTCTAGGGTTGTTATTGCATGATGGTTTATCAAAACTTTGGTTTATGAGTTTCCATGCATAAAATGAAAATGTTGTTTGGGTTATAAGGTAGCAAATGTTTGCTCCTACACCTAACTCCAAACAACCTCTAGATAGCTCCAATCACAAGAGGCATTATAAAAAGACCTCACAATTTAGCAAATTTGCTCCTTGTTGAGATTGATAAATGCAATGGGCTGTCAAATGAAACATCAAGTTCATGGAAGTCTCAGAATAGCAAGGAGTTAATATTTTTAAATGAATATTAATGGATTATCTAATAATGATTCTGGCCCAAAGGTGCAAGGATTTTAGAGTACTTTAGAGGGAAGCACATTTTTGGTTCCTTCAGAGGCCAAGGGTGAGTTTTGTCTTCTTTTGTTGTTGGATATTAGTTCTCTTCATTAAAAGTATGTAAATACTTGCACCCTTAATGGTGACAGTGACAGTTTAGAAGTTACCGATCATAAAGTAGAGGAAAGATTAGTTTCAACTGCTGAAAAGACTAGTGCAGGTTCTAGTACAAGATCTATCCAAAATTTTGAAAATGAGTCTATGTTAGATGCAGGTTCTATCCAAAATTGTGAAAATGAGCCTATGTTAGAGGAAATATCAGTTTCAGAAGCTGGAAATACTAGTACAGGTTAGTTTCAACTGCTGAAAAGACTAGTGTAGGTTCTATCTAAAATTGTGAAAATGAGCCTATGTTAGAGGAAAGATCAGTTTCAGAAGCAGGAAATACTAGTACAGGTTAGTTTCAACTGTTGAAAAGACTAGTGCAGGTTCTATCCAAAATTGTGAAAATGAGCCTATGTTAGAGGAAATATCAGTTTTAGAAGCTGGAAATACTAGTACAGGTTAGTTTCAACTGTTGAAAACACTAGTGTAGGTTCTAGTACAAGCTCTATCCAAAATTTTGAAAATGAGTCTATGTTAGATGCAGGTTCTATCCTTGTTCAGAGACTGATGGTTAGTTTCAAAATTGTGAAAATGAGCCTATGTTAGAGGAACCTAAACTAGAACATTTCATCTTTAGACATCTTGTCTTCTATGAAATCAGTTTTAGATATCACTGCTTGTTCAGAGACTGTAATAGCTCCTTAAATATTTTCATATAGTAGGAGGACAAGAGATGTATCGCCTTGCTTCTTCAGGAGATACTTCACTTCTAGCAAAAAAATTTCATAGATAGAACTCCCTACATTGCTAACTCAAAGCTCGTCATTGCTTACTTACAACTTCTAGATAGCTCCAATCACAAGAGGCATTATAAATAAACCTCCAATACTAGTTCTATCAGGTAGTGTAGGCTTCAAGTCACACAACCAATGGATAAAAAGAACCTCAAAACACCCTTGAGAATAGCCTTGGATATTAGAATAGTTGGCAATAGACTGCGTTGTTGGTATTGGGATTATTCCTTGAAGTCCCTTGAACCCTCACTCATTTTGATCTTTCGGGCTCTCTAGGATTCAATCGTAAGAGTTTTTGCATTCTCCTTGCAGTCTTCTATTTCTTACATGAAGATGAAAAGGATGGTGAGGCAAGCATTGGAGAGATGCAAATGAACCTTACTTGAAATGTCTATCCATGTGAATCAATGGAAATAGAAAAGCATATTGGTAATCAAATACTTATCATTTGATGAAACATACCCCAAAAACAAAAATTATATTGCTAGTATGACTCCAGAAAATATCCAAATATGTCTTTGATACTTTTATACAGAAGTACTTACTTTTTATTGTCAATTTCTGGTATGTCACTCTTCTCTGCCTTCTCAACAATAGCCTGCAAGATTTTAGGGGTAAGTCGGTAAGACACTCATTTTCTAGCAAAAATTATCAAGCGAGGTAGTAAAAAAGACTTATCCGCATTTATATCTACTGTATTATTTGTCTAAGAAAATATTCAATAGCCTGACAAATAAAAGGATTTCTTAATCTAGCATTAGTTCATGAGTTTACATGAATTCTATCAGGGTACTTGTCAGGGATTTGTCTAGCCTCTGCTTGCCTCCTCTCTATCACAAATACCAAAGACATTAGTCATAACTTATATTCTTAAAAGAAATTAAAGCTTTCAGAATATTGAATACAAAAGAAAACAAAAACCTCTATATACAAAGGAAAAACCCATATCGAAGCCAGATGGCATTTATTGAAAGCAATTAATTTTAAAGAACATACTTTAGTAATGTAATATTTTATTTTCTCCAAACTTTAGGAAGAAGCTTTGCAAGACCCTGAACATTTTTCACCTAGAATTGAAATAACAGCACTGACAAATGTAAAAATCAACCCTGAATTGGAATGATACTTGTTTAGTGTATATACAAGATGAATTTACACCATTGTATTTTAATAAAATAAATACCCTATAAAATAAACTACTAGATTTAGTAGATAGTATTTTGCAATACAATCTACTAAACCATTTTGTTTTTGTGGGTTGCTCCAGTCTATAGACTTTCCTTGTGCCTATTTTTCCATTGCAATAAAAGGATACAATATATCATACCTACACTTTTGTATTATGAACAGAATAATTTTATAATAAATGACCAGATATCAGTTGGAAGTTGCTGGAAACTGCTCAACAACATTCTCAAAAGAAGTTGAACATAAATGCCTGCCTAATAATCAAGAGAAGAATGCCATAAATGTCCAAGGCTTACTTGAAATATCTTGTGACTACTAGTCATTATCTGTAATCTGCTAATGTGGCATGAGCTAACAAAATCAAAATAGGTCATCTCTAAATAACCCCCTTTTCTTTTTGGAGAAATGCATTGGCATGTATAAAATGAGGGAAATATCATAAAAAAGATAGTATCTATTGATGGCTTAGTCATTATTTCCTTATGAAATGTGATGTTAGGATTATACCTTTTAAATATAATAAATAGTTGAACCTGGTTACTACCACTTTAGAGGGAGAATCTACAGAAAGAGGCAAATTATTACAACAAAATCAATATTCTATTACTCTTTCGAAAATTTCCATGATACTGATGTTGAGCTAGCGTTTTCCTCCTTTGTTGTGCCTAGATCCTACTACTCCCTCATTTATTGTTAGTTGTACTTATATCCTACATTCCCTTTGAATATAGATAGTTGGTTGTACTCTGAAGACCCATTGACCTTTTTGTTGGTCATTTGTTGTATTAAGAAAGATATGACATCTATAACATCCATCCTCATTTAATTTCTAAGGAATCACCCACATGTCTATTAAAAATAGTGGGGTTGTACAAACAGAATGACATATAGAAACAGAGTGACTACAAAGAGAGGGAGATAAAGCACAAGAGTTAAATATAAACTTGTAAACCTTTAAGAGGCATAGGAGGATGCATACCTAGAGGATGTTCCTTCTTGAAGTTATTCTTTGCCATTTCTAAATGTCCTTGTTTATAGATTGACTTCCTCTGTCCAAAGCAACCAATTTCACCTTCTTGCAAAACAAGCATAGGAATGAAAATAAGTAAAATGCACAAAACATGCAAAATTGCAAATCATTAAATAGTTTCCTTGGCTTGTGAGCATGAAAAATACATTCGGTGATTGAGACTTCCAGCTGATTGCGAAATATATCATCCATGGGTACATAGGTAAGAAGGTATCAGTAGACCTAAGGACCTACGGATCTATATTACAATCCAAGGCACTCAAAGCATGACCCTTTGAAAAAGATACCGTGACAGGGCTATAGTGAATGGGATCTAGCTCAAGTGGTTGGGAGGAAGAATTTTATCCTCTCCACTTGGGTTCAAATCCCACTTGTGGCATGTTCACTCTTTGTGAGTTGATTGTTGACTAGGACTATTCATGATTCAATTGCTAATGGGGCTTGCAAATTACCACTGTAATCTCATTCTCACTACAAGCTCAAGGGTGTGACAAATTGTATTGAAAGGAAAAAAGAGTGACATGACTATGCAATTTATATCATCAAAGCCCAAATAAATACCCAATCATCAGGCTTGAACAAATTTCATACAAATAGTTGACCATTCAAACACCATTTTTTGATAAATGTTTATGAAATTGAAACACAATTCCAAAATTAAAATAATTAAAAAAACAACATTTTACAATACTTGAAAACATGATTCACATGATTCATAAAGTGAGAAAGGGGCCCACCTATAAATCTAGACTAAAAGATTGTCTTGTACAATCTCAAGAACTAAATTATACAGAGCTTTCATTGATTTCTTAAAACAGAAATGCATTACATAGTTTTCCTAGAGATAAGAAATGAAGTTTGAGCATCTTGAAGACCTTTTACAAATATCATTTGCATATTAGGCCTATCAATTTTAACATACTGGAACAACCTTAACCAAAATTTGAAGCCAGAATAAAGTTTATATACATCAACACTAGATATAGTACATGTTTACGTTGGGCCCCATGACCACACTGCAGGGACTTTTGGCAAGCCAGACATCGATCCTCAAGAAACTCATTAACCACGTTCATGAGATATGATCAGACCACCTCAAACAATGATCCTTCACAATACAGAGATATGAGCTTGGCTCATGGGTTTAGATTATCCCTTTGGCAATTCGCAGAAGAAATCATGGTCACAATTTGCAGCATTAAGGCAGTTTGCAAAAGAAACCATTGTGCCAATAGGCACATCACCTCACAGCAAGGGATTCTGGAAACTTCGGGCAAGTGATTCAGCTCCAAGCTAGTTGATTGATTCAAGCTATAAACAGGTTGGTTTTGAATCCCTAGTCTTTGCTTCTTCTTTTGTTTTGGTTCCAATGGATTCAATTCATGATTTTCAGCATTATGGGTTTGTGGTTTGCTTGGTTTTTAGTTTAGACTCCCCTCTAGCTCACTCTCTCGATAATCCTTGAGCTATCCGACATCGACCTTGGTTCTACTATGGGGGTTCATTTTGTTTTTAATATAGTCCTTCACTTGTTACCCATATCGATGCTCAACCTTCAGCACTCTCAACCAACCTCCCCTTCATCTTATTCAACTCCCCAATCCTCAACATGACTAGAGCAGCCCAAAGCAGAGACCCTCACAAGGGAAAGAGCCTTATTTTTGAACCAAGGGTTCAAACCTCGAGACTTCTATTTTAAATCTACCCCAGACTGCATTCAATGTGAGATCACTAGCATGTTAGAGAAAATGTGACAAGACATAATGAGTCCAAACTCATTTATGTGGAGTCAATTCAGGAGGAAAACTGTACCACCACGATGGAAGACAATGCACATGGTACATGCAGAATCCTGGGATCTATCCTAGAAGAAAAATGGCTTGTTGCCATGGTAAAGAGATGAGTTTTATAGTTTGTGTACAGTTTACTTATAGCTGTGAAGGTAGTGAGCAGCTCTGTAGCTCTCTTCCTGCACTGTCACAACACTGAAAATCAATAGCTCACGGAAAAGAGAGATGAGGAACCAAAATCTTGTAGGGGATCCCAAAGAATTGCTGGTTCAACAACTACAGGGATGGATTATGCTACAACTTTGCTCATTGCTGAGGGAAATGGCCTCAAGCAAGAACATTAGGATGCAGGGGAAAACCCCAAATCCAAAAGAAAAAGGGGTTGCCCAATCTCGCACTCGCAGGAATAAGTTAAGTATTTCGCTACCAAACACAAGGCCTCCAACATCCAAAAGAAGATAAACTTCCTCAAAAGAGAAGGGGCAGCTGCAACCAAACAATTGATAAGGAGCTGGAGAAGATCATGTCAAATAAGGGAATCTCTCAAAGTAGGGTCACCATTATTCATTCACAATTTCCCTCTATCCAAGAAATGACCACATGTCTCATGGACAGCCAACCAAAACAGAATAATCCTATCCTGGACCACATCTTGGACACTCTACAACTATCAGATGGCAAATACAACTCCCTTCTAGGTGCAATTTTGGCCTCAACTATGGGAAAAGGGAGTTCAGAACAAAGACATGCTCATGAGGGCTCAACCAGCTGCAGAGGACACCAAGCTCCATGCTAGAAGCAATCTAAAGCACCCCATTTCTATTGAGTAGGAGGAGGCTTAATCTTAGGTTTTCCTGGTCCCTATCTCAAGCTTTATGTTTATATTTTCTGGTGCTTGTCATAGTAGCTTTCTACTTAGTTTCATAGGGTAATTGGCTAGACAATGCCACCTCTTGGAAGACTGTTTATGCTTTTCAATTTCAGACATACCCAAACTAGCAACTATTCTCAGCCTTTTTAATTTAAATCTAGCAAGCATCTGGGAGGTTGACTAAGTTTCACTTGGCTTAACCTCTCACCTTGAATGTGATTTCCACTGTATATATGAACAGACATAAACACTCTTACTAAAAATACACAGGTAAAAGAAATATGTAAAATAAGTAGATTTAGTAATGAGGGAAATAGAAATGGTAATGAAAACAAAATTATATTAAAAAAACAAGGACACCCTTGACAGTGCCAGGGGATGAATTAGTAACATTTACAATGAAATGAAAATCATAATGATTTGGCACACAAAAAATGGAATTGATTGGTTTAATGTCGTATGTGAAACCCGAGAAGAATCATTCTTTAAAAACTTGGGCTCACCATAAGGACTAATTAATCTTGTATCTTAATCAACACTAATAAGCAAGTGGAAACTTCAAAAGTAAATAATATGTAAATAGTAGCAACACCTGAACTGATGAACACGTTCAAAATAAAGAGGATAATTGAAATTTGTGTATAGAATGCACCTAGAAAACTCAGCCATAAACAACCAATCATATGCAGGTAACATAAGGGCTGAAACATCTAACATACTCAGGAAGGAAACAATATACCTCCATAGTTAAATTGATTTCCACTTCGATATCGATACTTTGCAGTTTCATTCACAATCTATAGAAAGCAAGGGCAAGTGTTCAACGGAAACTATGCCAGTATTCCCTTATAGCAAATAGCATTAAAAAATTAGATAAACAGTACATTGTGCCTATAGCTATTATTTTCTTTCCATTTCATTTCCACAATAGTTTGTGAATGAAGTTGTATACTAGTAGTCACGGTACATAACTTTACAATCAAGTTGACACACAGGACATAGGAGGTGAATGTAAATGTTAAAAGGGAAACTAAACCCCTATAATGAAAGAAAATTGGGATTCATCACATGTCAATGGTCATACGACCCAATTCTGGAGATTGCCATTGCCAATTTAGATATAACAGTGATTGGAAATGGTTTCAAACATAAGAAATCAAAATAAACATCACTTCACTAGCATGCAAATGCTCAACCTCACTATTTCTGGAATAGGAGGTTGTGCCCCATTATATGGTAAGCCCAAAGGATATGAAGAGTGGCTGAAGAAAAACACTTATTAGATTAAAACATAATCTTAGATTCTTAACATCATTAGCTCAATTCACACAAATAACTAGACAATAAATACATCTATAATGGTATTTACTTTGCCATGAAAGGGAATGAGAGAACCTATAGCGGATGTCTTGATCTCATATTTTGGATAGAACTACATATTTTCTAAGGCATTCAGCTCTCGGGGGGGTTACTAGAAGAAATAAGGGGTAAAAAGGGATTTAAAGATAAAATTTCTACAGAAATGGGGTTCAAAGGGGTTTTAGATTGATTCCTAATGTACAAGGAAGGACTTTAATAATTGTCTTTGCAAGCACATGTTTTGAGTGAATACATTTAGTAGACACCCTGTGTTCAGCTCCAGTATGGTAGTGTCCTAGAAAGTTCCATACCTATGAAGAGGAGAAGAAAAAAATGAGGAAATGGCTAATAGGCTCAAAGAACCTAAAGCAGAATGGCTACAAAATGAGAACTAGGTACTTTGGGACTTTTGTATGTCAGACTTCCAACATATAAATGTTAAGATTATCACAATGAAGTCTGGCCTAGAAAATCAAATTGTAGTACTCCTTACAAGTAGGTAAGGGGTGTGTCATGGAAAGCACCCTGCCTCCATAAGGAGTTTTGAAGCCCTTTCATCTTGTTCAAGGAAGGTTAGAGACCCGACATAACTATTAGTCTGCTCTTTGTTTTGATTGTAAAAGGTAATGTAGTTTTCTACAGCCTATGCTCTTGGTGTTTGTTAGTTAAATAAGTTGTTTTTCAGGGGTTATTCCCATGTATTGTTTCTACTTCTCCATGTACATATCAAAATCAACAATGCCAAGAAATAATGCACATATCATATTTTGTGTGTGTACACCCATGCACGTGATTTTCTTCCAAAACAGTTATGGCTATCAAATCAAAAGCAAGGTGGCAATTTCGAAAAGCATCAAGTTCCAGCTATGTCACCTGTACTGAGGGTGATCATCCTTCTTTCTTATGAAAATATTAATTGTGCCATACATCAACAACAGTACTTCCTGTGGAATAAATCTCCATCTTTCACTGTGAGATCCATTCCATCAGTGTCCAAATAAACTGGGAAAAATTAAAATATAGGTATTTTCCAACAGGGTGCGTTGGTTCATTGGTGTGGATGACAGAGTGTCAAGTGTCCACCAGGTCTCCATACTCGCAGTGGTATGCCCCACCCTTGGAGAGGAGTATTGAAGGGATGAAGCCAGCCGTATGTCTCGGGCAATTTTTGCTGAATAACTACCCCTCAACCCTAGCACCCACTCTATGTGGTGCAGTCGGTCAGGATGTGCTTCTGGAAGTGCTTTCAAGTTTATGTTGTCATTTAGTTTAGGCCTTTGCAATGTGCATTGGGATCTAAACAATTTGGCCAATCAGCCCATGGGACCTTGGTTCATGGATGAGGTTGGTAAAATATTAATCAATCCATTAGGGTTTCATTGTTACTGTGAAGTGTTCCACCCAAATAGTATTAATTTCAAAGGAATAAGTATTAGGGCCGAGAGCAAGTTTTGTACAATTTTTACAGAATAGTTACTTGTTTGACTTGGCACAAAGTCAATGTCGTGCAGTGCAAATCCTCGAAACATTTCCAATCAAGATAATAATAAAAATAAACTAGACATTCCAAATTGATGTTAATGGTGAGAATCATTGCTAAATGGCAAACTTGGCTCCCTAGGACGCTGGATACCCAATTCCTCCAAAAATGGTTATGGTCCAGTACCGATAGCATTGGATTTGATAGTATGCAGTCGCAAGTGAAAAAAACCAAATGCTTTTCGATCTGGGGATCTCTGTGTGACAAATTGGAGAATGTAATTGAGTAATTGATTAACTTCTTGTGATATACGTTTAATAGATCCACACCTGGCAAGATTTCTTGGGATTAACTGTGGATGCTTTCCCTCCATAGCCTGCAGCTCCAGATTTGTAAACATGTCGTAAAGAATCCTGTTGCTTTGACTTGACCTTTGAATTCATTGTCGCTCACCACAAATGATCAAATTTGAAGGGGGTGTCTTAATTTCAATTGGAAGGTTATTTATTCTAGGAGCACATGAAAAAATGATATATTTTCAATCAAATGTATTTTGAACACATTAATTTTTCATATATATATCATTAATTTTATAGTTCACTAACATAACAACTATTTTATTGTATTTTTTCGAGTTGGAGCACGCTTCATTATAAAAAAAACTAATTAGACTATGTGATAACCATATTGGGGCATCCGCTCGACCTTATACATATTGCAAGATGTCATAACTAAATATAGTCTTAAAGAATAACTAGAACCAGGAGAGAATTACTTACTATTAACTATATACAAAATGAAGTCACTAAGCAAAACGAGGCTTTAATATATATATATATATATATATAACCAAAAACTTAATTTAAACTAGAGAGAGGGAAACAATCCAAACTTCAGAGAGGTAAGAATCATGGGGATTGGGCACCTAAGAAAAAATAATACACAACTCATAAAACATTAAAAAAACAAATGCATCAAATTATGTTGTTCAACACTTGTCGTGAAAGCATACATGTATGGGATGGAGGGGCAATGGAATCGATCCTAATTCAACTGAAGCCTTGCAACACATTTCATGTCTGAGCCTCAACAATCTGCCTTTTAAATTGAACCAAAATACCAAAAGAAGTTTACTAATGGCTAGATTTGAGAAAGTTCTAGGTGTGAGTATTTAAGGGCTCACAGCTCTCAAATTTGCTATGTTTGTACAATTCCACGATTCAGTGAATAAATAGTCACAGGTAGGAAATTTAAGTTATTTAATGAAAAAAATTAATGTGTATACCTCTATGTCAAAACTCTTTTCCATGTTGTTGCAGGACTCTAGCCTCCTTTTTGTCTTACCAAAAGGCATGATAATTAGGAATAAGACCCAAAATTATAGACTTCACCTTCAAAGAATTCATTGCAATCACATTCGTAAGGAGTGATAAGAATATCACAACAATCCAACGTGTCAAATCTCAGTTGATAGTGTCAATTAAATTCTTATATGGTAAATTTAATATAATACTTACTTATAGTTGTCTCTTACTCTTTGCATCTTGACACATTCGATATTTTATGGTTGTGTTTGTGCCTTGACCTAATTGATATTATAATGCGAGGATGTGCATGCATAATAATCCTTAGTTATGACTATGAGATGAGGATTATAGACAAGAGGATGTAAACATAGGTAATTTTAATATGTATTTTGGTGGTGATCGTTGAGGACAATTGTTGTGAGAAACCACAAATGTATAAAAGGACGGAGGGAGATTACATCATGATCATGCCACCCATCAAATTGAAAGACTATTCTTCAATCAACAATTGTTTTTTTAATTTTATTAATAACCATTGTGCAGGTGCTTTGGTCCAAATGTTTTTTCTAACTCATTATTTCTCCATATGTTGTGCCCAATGACACCTCTCTATAGCATTGCATAAATCGACCTATGTACAGTTTGTGATGTTAGCTACATGCCATCATTTGTATTTGCATGACATCGAGTGTTGTTTATAGTTGTCACGAGTCCATGATATTCATGCAAGAAATGAAGTCTTGTAGAGGAGGACTCATCAAACTAGCCTTTTGAATTTCATTTTGATTAAAAAAGAGTGGACATTGGTAGCGAGGTTCACATCGGTAGTAGGAACAAAGTTTTGAGCTTGTTTTGGGCATAGTAGTAGACTAGTAGTTGCTATTTGTTATTATAGTCGTAGTCATTGACACATTGCCACACTTTAGATTACAGCCCCATTGGGAGTTAGAGTCGCATCTTGATGGCTAGTGTCTCATAGTGATCAATCATTACTAGTCATCTTGCATAGCTAAGTAGTGAGTGCATGACATGAGTGAGTGAGTTATTATAATTTATCAAATTTCCAATATTTTGAATGATGATTTGAAATTTATAGCATAGGAAATTCAATATCTTGAGAAATTTATATGGATGGGTAATTTCAAATGTTTCCCATCTTTTGAAATGTTGACATAAATTATTCCCTTCTTAATTAGAAGGGTAAAATTTAGATTTTAATTTTTTTTTGAAGGGAAATTTTAACTTTACACTTCTAGGAAGGGCTAGAACCCTTTGGAAGGGCTTGAAAGGGTTCAATTTTGAACGCTGCTCGCCACTCCTTCATGCCTGCTTGATTCCAAAGAGGAACTTTCACATACCAAGCGAGTGTTTTCTCTGAATTTAAGTGGCCTGTATAATCTTATTTTCAATGAATTTTAAAGTAGATATCAAGAACTCAAGTCCTTTCCATGGATTTGTAAACTAAAACATTAAATTTTTTTGTGGTGTAAATATAATTATTGTTGTTCTATGATAATAAAAATAATAATATTCATGGATTTGTAAACGAAAACATTAATTTTTTTTGGGGTGTAAATATAATTATTGTTGTTCTATGATAATAAAAATAATAATAATAATGAATTTAAAGTTCCTAGTAATTAATTAAGTTTAAATTTATGTTAATCATTCTAGTAGCTTATGATTTAGAGTCTGAAACTTATCTCCTAATCACTTGAGGTGTTGATCTCTTGAGAATAATCTATGGTTTCGATTAGGTAGACCTATTTTGCTAAAGGGATTTTTTGTGTACTTTGATTCCATTTGTGTTGAAGTTATTTCCTCATTTTCAAGAAATAATAATAATCTATTTTTAAGATCACAGTCAAGCGAGACACCAATTTTGTTGTATGAAACCTCCTTATTTGTGGGACAAGGAACCTCATCTGTGCAACTATTTAACTGCTGAAGTATACATAGGTGTACATAACCTACCCCCCTTTGGATTTGAACATGTGACCTCCTGGGAGGAAACACATGTTCTTAACCATTAGACCCACTCATGCTATTACTCTAACAACTAAAGTTGGGGCTTAAAGATTGATATATTCATTCATGATATTTAACTTTTCTATTTTTTTCGAATAAATATTGTGGGGAAATCCACTTGATGTGTCCCCACATTCATGAATGGCATCCCTAATAAACTTATCGACATAGATTAGTGTGACTATTAACCCAAAAATGATTCAACTTACCAGGACATAACTAGACAAATGTCCAACAACATTGATGACAATCAGTTGAACTAATTTTGAGTGTACATGTTGACAACAATATTGCACTTAGAGAAGAGGCTTGATGCCAACAAACACATCCACTAACATCTGGAGTTGTAGAGACCTCACTGGATGTGTCTAGTTGTGCACATCATGAATTAGGAGGGTGGTGATGTCAGATGCAAAATTTACCTCGCCAATAATGCATAAAGGAGGTTTAACTTGATAGTGATAAGGAGAGGTCATCACTGCATTATACATATCATATTCTGCGAGGTGATCAGGACTGTTAGAGATCGAGGAATCAAAATATTTACTTGAAAATTCGAGATGGGGTCGAGCTTCTACCTTTGCTGCATATGGATCTGAGACTGGTTTTGGGTCAGCACCCCAGTTTAATTATAATTGAGTCTTTTATTGGTTAAAATATTGTTCTTGGTGCTTCCATTGGTTCAATTATTATTGGATCAACTGCTACGATGTTTAAAGGAATTGATCCAAGTGAAGCTACGTTGATTGGTGCAGCTAGTTTAATGGTCACAAATCATGATAGTTATATTGAAGTTAGAAAAACACCTCAGTATGGGACTTGGGACTCTTACATTGAAGGATCAACAACTAACTATGATGCTTCTAGGCATCGATATGGTACTAGTTCTAGTACCTAATTCGTAACTGTAGGAACCTAATTTCCTTTGGCACACGCTTAACGATTTGATTCAATGGTGCAACAGGAATAAAGATGGTCAAGAGCAAATTCGTTCAATTGCTTTGTTGGATCTCTGAAGATCATGGTGAATGGCACCAATATTACTAATAGAAGGTAGACAATTTACAAAATTTACTAAATTGTAAGACTTTATTGTCACAATTGCAATTTTCCATGACACAATTAAAAATGACTAATTCATATTCTTCTAGTTAGTCATTTTTTATGTCGTGACTGAATTAGTCGTTTACGTTAGTCATTTTTAACTCTGTCACTTATTGTCTAGTCATATTTGTTAACTGGTGACTAACTTAGTCTTTAATTTTAGTCATTTATAGTTGGGTCTATCAAAATTGCTCATATTTAGTAGTAAATCACTTGAAAAACTTGTGATGACTAGAATTTTTAGTCATGTAGTAGCTAATTCCTCATTTTGTACTAGTGATAGTAAGGCAAGGTTTCCTACTGATATGTTTTTTTTTTTGATGTTCCGATCATGCCATGCCTTTTGTTGTTGTTTCTGGATTTCCTGATGTTGTAACACGATTAGTTGGTGTTCTTAAAGCTTACTTAGTTGCAGAAGTCAGTCCTTTATTCCTTGTTCGACATCGACATGTAAAATCTCTGCGATAATAGGTGTCTATTTTCGAAAGTGTAGTGGAACTACTATTTTTTGTCCATAAACTAGTTGAAACGGTGTTTGGTCGGTTGAAATCCTGTATGATGTTTTGTATGCCCATAGTACTACAGGTATCTTTTCATCCCAGTCGTCTTTATCGATGTTACATATTTTTGTTAATCCTTTTTTTATTGTTTTGTTAAATGCTTCAATTGCTCCATTCAACTGAGGGTGGTAAGCTATACTCCGATGGTGATCGATTTGGAACTGATCTGTTAGTGTTTTAATAGTTTTGTTAATGAAGTGTGTTTCCTGGTCACTAATTAGGGTTAGTGGACATCCAAATATGGTAATGATATTCTCATAGATAAACTTAGCAGCTATCTCGCTGGAACATGTGTCGACTGGTTCTACCTCTGCCCATTTGGTTACGTACTCAACTGTAGTTATTATGTACCTTGCGCCTGTTCTTTTTGCTGGTATGAGAAATGGTCCTATGAAGTCGATGGCCCAGATTTCAAATGTCAAACTTGGGTTTACTGATATCAGGGGCATTTCTGTACTAGGTAGGGGTTGACCCAGCCATTGACATATGTCACATTGGATTACAAAATATTTGCAGTCCTTATGAACTGTCAGCTGCCACAACCCTGGTTGTTGGATTTTCTTTGCAGTTGTGTCTGCTTGTAAATGTCCTCTGGCAGGTCCATAATGTGCTTCATGCATAATATTATTTCTTTCATGTTCCAGTACACACCTTTTGAGGATGTCGTCCAAGCCCATTTTATATAGGAATCCATTTATGAGGCTAAATGGTGCACCTTTCATGGCTAAGATTTGTTTCTTCTTCATACTCATGCCTTCTGGTGCTTTCCCATTTTCTAAGAACTGAGCTATTTCCTCCAATTCTGCTGGGATTGCTTCTATTCAAAATAGATGTGCATCTGGTAAATCATCTTCGACTCCTCTCGGTTCCTCTCTTGTGTCGATTCGAGATAAATGGTTGAGACCGAAATTTAACTTACTTGGTCTGATGATGGCTTCGAATTCAAATTCTTGGAATAGAAGTAGCCATCGACAAATTATTCCATGTTGTAGAGGCTTATTTACGAGGTATTTTAGTGCTTGGTGGTCGATGTAAAAGATAAATGGATTAGCTAGTAAGTAGTGTCGATATTTTTGTAGTGCGAAGACCATTCCTAATGCTTCTCTTTCTGTTGTCGAATAGTTTCTTTCAGCTTTGTTTAGTTTTTTGTTACTGTAAACTATAGGGTAGTCCATTCCATCATCTCCTGGCTGAGTTAGGATTGCTCCTATTGCTCGGCCTGATGCGTCGATGTGTTCATGGAATTTGGTCGACCAGTTTGGAAACCTTAGGATGGGTGCTTCAACTAGATTTCTTTTTAGTTTTTCAAATGATATGTTGCATTCCTCTGTTTAGTCGAACTCTTTATCTTCTCTTAACAGTTCTTCCAGTGGGTAGGTCATGTTTGAATAATATCTTATGAATTTTCTGTAATATTTTGTATGACCAAGTAATACCCTGACTTGTTTTGGGTTCACTGGTGGTTTTAAGTCAAGGATAGTTTTTATTTTTGCAAAGTCGACCTTAATACCTTCTTTACAGACAATGTGTCCTAGTAATATCCCTATGGGTGTCAAAAATATGCACTTCTCGATGTTCAAAGATAACTGGATTTGTCGACATCGTTCCAACATAAGCCTTAGCCATTTGTAGTGATCTTTTAACATAGAGTATATTTTCCAATCATCAAAGTATATTGCCATTGTTTTGTAAATATATTCTTGAAATGTTTTGACCACAATTCTGGAAAATACTACAGGTGCGTTTTTTAGTCCAAAAGGCATAACCCTGTAAGCAAATGAACCAAATTCACATATGAATGTTGTCTTTTTCTGATCTTATTTGGCTATTGGTACTTGGTTATAACCTGAGAATCCATCTGTAAACGAGTAGCATTCATGTCTTGCGACCTCATTTAAGATTTCATCTGCATAAGGAGTTGGAAATGGGTCTGTTAATGTAACTTTATTTAGCTCCCTGAAGCTGACACAAATTCTTAGCTTGGTTGGATCATGCTTCTTTGGTTGAACAACCATTGGACTTGCCCATTTTGATTGGTCAATAGGGTAGATAATACCTTCTACAAGCATGTTATCAATCTCCTTCTTGACTATCTCTTTGTATTTATGAGCTAGCTTATATGGTCTTTTCTTCACAGGTCGAACATCAGGTTTAATGTCGATTTTCATTTCACCCATTTCATGGAATAAACATTTGAGATATTTATAATCTCTAGCAAATACATCCTGAATTTCTTTTAATAAGTTCACTATTTCTGTTGTTTGCTCTTCACTCCAGTAGTCTCCAATTTTTGCCATTTTTGGTCTGTCATCGCTTGAGATGTCAAATTCTCTAGTTTTGACTTTAGCATCTAGCCATTCCAGTGCTTTGGCTTCATTGATTGGTTGAATCCCTTCCTTAAACTATGAAAATGTGGGAGGGAAATCTGCTGCAGTCATTCGGTCGGTATCCTCCTTGTCGGTTGTCTCAATTTTGAGTACTGTGTGAATTGGTTTTGTTGTTTTGTCGTGGTTTGGTTTCCATATAAATCTTTTCCCTTCTGGGTTTTGATTTTCCATCTGTAGTCTTGTTGACTGTAGTATTGTCTCGGTTTGTATATTGTTACAGTTTATCATTGGTCGGTTGTATTTTTTGGATTTTTTTTTTCTGTCGGTTGTACAAATGCTTTGATTTATTTTTCCATTTCGACCAAATTCTCATTTTGTGGTACAATGTTGAAATATTTGATAAAATTCTCTTTGATTTCATGCCATAGGAATGTTTCACCTCGAGATTCTTCCATTTTATACCATTTGTTTGGTAATTCAAAGAGTGTTGATGGGAATAGGTGTGGCCATATACGTTCATCTTTATACCCAAGTCTTTTCCATTCTTTTTCACATGTTCTTATGTGGTCTTTTGGATCTTGTCCTTGGATGAACATAGGTATTTGGGCTTGATTGGTTAATTTTTTTCCTCCAAATGTTTCTATGAAGAAATTTGAAGCTGTTGTCCATGTCTGCAGTCTTGATTGATGGGTATCCCACCATCTAGCAGCTTGGCATGTAAAATTTTCTACTAAGCTTTGTAGTCATACATGTTCACCAATGTTTCTGGATACTTGTTCTATATGCATGACTGGTGATTCTCTTTCTTTTTACCTTGGTATTTGTGTGCTATTTATATTTACTGGTTTTAAGGTAGGATATTCCCTAGTTTTCTTTTCAAATATTTTTGGTATGGTGGACACCAAGAAGCACTATCGGACTATTTTTTTTTGCACCTTTTGAATAGTCCAGCAACCTCTTGCTTGTGTTTCATGGTTCTCGACTTCCCAATCATACAATTCTGCGTTTGAGTTATATCCTACTGAATCTTGATTACCTAAGTGAATTTCTCCGTAGACATTAGGTTCTGTGTAATCTTCATTATTCTGTATCTTATATAGTTGTCAGATGTCAACTTCTTCATCAATAGGTTCTGTCCAAGGTTCTCCTTGGGATGGATGAATAGGTACAATGACCTTTTGTCTGTTTCCTTTTATTTTTATTCTTTCTTTGTCTAAGGATATCGATGCTTTCATTTTTCTTCCCCAAGGTCGACCTACTAACATTGGGAAGGAGCTAGATCCTTCCTTAGGGTCAATAATTTCAAAGTTGACTTTGGTCGATATTCCTTTTATTGTTGTGTCAACATTTTTCCATACTCCGATAGGTTCAATTAGGCCTTGGTCGGCTAATTTCAGGTATATTCCTGATTCGTGTAGTCGAGGTCTACCCAATTATTCTCAAGTGTCTCGAGTCATAATATTTACCTGTGATCCGAAGTCGAGCACGACTTGTTGGACATGGTATCCTTCGATTTCCAGGTCGACAAGTGGGTCGGCATCACTTTTATCTTTTTGATTTAGACTACAGATACTCTTTGCTTGTTTTTCGGTGTTGTTGTTGTGTTTTATTTTATATAATAAGTCTATGAATTGAGATACTAAGTTATCTTTTTGTACTAACTGTATTAACTCTTTTACTATGTTATGTCGATTGTCATCAACTTCTTCTTGTTGGGAAAATTATTTAAATACATTTGTTGCATCTTTATATATTTTGTTTTTCTTTAACTGGGTCAGGATAAACATTATTTTCTTTTATTTTGCTTAATCATGGGTTATCATTCCTGATTTTTGTCCCTTGTTGGGTTACTATATACAGATTCTTTGTATTAATTATATCATGTTTTTGCACACACGACAAGACATTAACATTTTTCTTTTTATTTATTTTTTCAAGCATAGTAGGGAAATCTTCTAATGAGTGATCCCCTACTCCACAACTAGTACATAATTTTAGGTCAGTTCTGTCCTTGTATGGGCAGTCTGCATATCGGTGTCCTTCCTTGTAACATGTGAAACATTGGATGGGCCGACGTGGTCGATTGTCGCGATTCCTAGAGAATCGACCTCAACCTCCATATCCTCCATGTCGGTTGTCTGAGCGGTGCTCGTATCGACAGACTTCAAACCTTTGATTATTCTGGTCATTTTGTGGATTGTTTCGTTGTTCATTGTTCTGTGTGAATGCATTAGTCGGGTAGAATGCGCGATAGTTATGTCGGTTTTTTAGGTTTAGATGGCAATCGGCCATGGCATGATTCTTTGTTTCATAGATATCACACCAAGATGCTTTGCCGTTTTTCATGTTAAAAGGGAAATATTTTGTCGTGTGATCACCATGGTCTTGGAAAATGTCGCAAACACACTTTGTTTGTACAAATCGAACATCCTGTCGGCTGATATCCTGTCGACAGTTGTCTTTTGAATGTCCAGCCGTTGAACATTTCGTGCACCAGATATCCCGACTCTTAAGGTTTATCTCTTTTAATGATTTCTACATGATCTCAAGCTGTTCCTCTAGTCTATGATCTGTGGGGTATGCTGGAATATCTTCATCCATTTCTACTTGTATAGATTTAGTAAGTGCATATTCATAAGTTTTGAATGTCTCCAGACTTATGTGCTGGCGAATTTTCTGTGATAGACCTGCAAGAAACCACTAGATTAATAGTTGCTCATCAATGCCATAATCCAATTGGTTGAGAGTGCAGTGCAGTGCAGTGTGGCTTGGCATGTTTGGCCATGTTTGGCCTTGTCAATGTCCAACTGCAATTATTTGTCTATAGATCTAAATTTTCTGTATTCTCCAAAATTGTATTTAGTAGGGGGGGTGCTCCTTCATGTGTTGAGTAAAGTAAGTGGTACTTCGATTGGAGTGTAACGCTTGAAGCGTGACCCAATTTCCTTCTTCTGGTCGACGGATAAGTAGATGATTATCATAGTTTTTCTCGTCATCTAGTCATCTCCATATACCAAAGTCACCAACTCTTAGTCTGAGGTCCTCTTCGACAATGGCTTGTATCCTGGTACTCAGATTCATTGGAGATAGAGGTCTTACCTCCTGGGGAACTTCTATTTGGAGAGCTTCTCGTTGCTATATCCACAAATCTTCTTCCATAGGGGACACTTCTTCTTCCACGCCTTCTTCTTGTCGGTCATGACTCGAATTTGGTAGATTTCTCTCTTGGTATGTTACCCTAGCACTCATTCTTCTCTGCAGTGCTAAAGCTCTTTCTCTTCTTTCTTCCCTTCTTTGTAGCCTATTCTCCCTCTCTATTTTCTGTAAGTCGGTCGTACCTTTGTGTGACACTTTCCTTTCGATTTCCTTTTTAGGCCAACTTCTCATCACCAGTGAATGGTATCTCTTTAGTTGACTAGAATCCTCTCCACTTTACCCCGACACACGACCAAATACCCCCCCATAGCCTACCTGACGCTTTAGAAATCCCGGATAGTTCTGTTTACTTGCTTAGGAAGTATTCCCACTCCCTTTCCGCAATGAATTTCTCCCACTTCTTTTGTTTTTCAGCCCACTTATGGTTTGATGGCGATCCACGTAGTGATGGACGAGGCTCAACGATATGACCCACTCCTTTCTCTATCAAGAACTTGAACAACAAGGTCGGTATGGAACACACAAATTGCTCGGTAAGGTTTGTATAGAACTTCTTCTGAATGGTTTCGACCAAAGTTCTTTCTTCTATAGCTTGTTCCTTGCAAAATTCGTTAGTGATCTTTTCAAACCACTCTGACAGGTTTGTCCTTCCTCCTCGAATCAGTTTTTCTAGCAGTTGTTGGTCTTTAGTCGCTTCCAACTTTTTCATCCAATTTTTTTTTCAAGAGCTGGGGTACCGATTCTACAAAATTCTCATGGGTTTCAGTAAAGAACCTTTCCTTTGCTTGAGTAGTTGTTAATCTGTTTCTTCATGCGTAATTCTACAAATAGTTTGCTATTTTACGCTCCCACCAGTTCTTAATCTCTTGTTCTGATATCATCTTCTTGTATACATCTTATACATGTACTACTGGTAATGGAACCAATGTTGTAATCTCCCAGATCACATAGGGTTACCAATAATACACATTAAAAGCAGACATACATAATAGAAACAAGAGACAAGACAAGTAGGTAGAACACTAGATTATATTATAATTAAAGGGTCCATACAATACCGAGAACTGAACCGAGCTCTCATCTGGCTCAAAAACCTAATATATATGAATTACAAAACAATTACAAATAACTACCTATCGGTTCGGTCAACCGACACGACCTTATGTGGCCGACCTAATCTCTAATTAGTCGGCTGATTGATTTAGTTGGCTAATCGACTAAGTCCACTATTGTTCCAGTCGGCTTACCGAATTTCTCCTCCAACAAGATGTCAGCAATTTTAGTAGCTTTGTAAGTTGCTTTAATAGGTATAAAGTTTGTTGTCTTAGTTTATCCACAACTACCATTATTGAATCATTTTGTTTCTGGTTTTTATGTAAGCTAGTTATAAAATCAAGACTGATGACTTCCCATTTCCAATTTGGAATTCGTAATGGTTATAAAAGAATGGCTGGGTGTTGATGTTCAGCTTTAACTTGCTGACATTCTATACACCTAGCTAAAAATTCAGCAACTTCATTTTTCTTATTAGGCCAAAAATAGTCTTTTCTTAGCATTGCTATGATTTTTTTATACCCCGGATGTCCGGAATATGGAATTTTGTGAATTTCATTCAAAATCAATATTTTAACTTTTGATATGTTAGGCACATAAAATCTGTTTTTATACAGCATTAGACCCTTTTCATTAAAACTATAATCTATATTTAAAATATTAGATATATTCTGAGTTACTTTTTCTTTTAAACTCTGGTATTCTGTGTCCAAATTTATTCCTTCTTCCAACTTATCCTCTAATTCGGTTTTATAGCTACTAATGGCAGCTACAAAACTTGTTACTTCATTTCTGCTTAAGGCATCAACTAGTTTATTTTCTTCCGCTTTAATATGTTTGATTTAAACATCATACTCGCTAAGGAAATCTAACCATCTAGCTTTCCTTGTGTTTAGATTTGGTTGATCAAACATATATTTTAGGCTTATGTTATCAGACATTAGCAAGAATCTTTTACCTATTAGATGATGGCGCCACATTTTTAAAGCATGGATTATGGCAACCAACTCTAAGTCATAAATTATGTAATTCTTTTCGTGTGTTTTTAACTTCCTTGATTCATATGCAATTACATGACCTTCTTGTGTCAGTGCTCCACCTAGACCTTCGTTGCATGCATCAATACATCCGACGAAATCTTTATCTGGATTTGTTATTTTTAGAATGGGTGCAGTGGTAAATAATCCTTTTAATTTATTAAAACTTTCTTTGCATTTCTAATCCCAGACGAATTTCTTGCCCTTTTTCTGCAATGATGTTATAGGATTTGGCATTTTTGAAAATCCTTCTATAAATTTTCTGTAATAACCTGGTATTCCCATAAAGGATCATACATTAGTTACATCGTTAGGAACATACCAATCAATTATTGCTTTTATTTTATCCAAGTCTATCGATATCCCTCTTCAGCTATTACGTTCCCTAGATATTGTATGTTATCTTTATAAAATTCACATTTAATGAACTTAGCATATAGCTGATGTTCTCTTAAAACTTGTAGTATTATCTGCAAGTGTTCAACGTGCACTTCTTTCGTTTTAGAATAGATTAATATGTCATCTATAAAGACGACTACAAATTTTTCTAAGTATCTACTTAGGACACTTTTCATTAAGCACATGAAAGTTGTTGGAGCGTTAGTTAGCCCAGAGGGCATAACCACAAACTCATAGTGTTTGTATCTAGTTCTGAAAGTAGTCTTAAAGATGTCTTCATCTTTAATTTTGATGGATGATATCCAGATTTCAAGTCTATTTTTAAAATATTGTTGCTCTGCGTATTTGATCAAACAGATGGTTGATGTGGGGAAGATGATACTTATTTTTAATTTTCATTTTATTCAGTTGACGGTAGTCTATACTGTCACATGCCCCAATTTGCAAAAACAATTTAATGTTATTTGAGGAACATTGTTTTATATTTTATGCTAAGTTTGTAATTGATGACCAAGTGGGGTCAGGAATAATTAATGTAATCCAAAATATTTTATTTATAAATAAATAAATGATGAGACAACAGCTTAGGGAAGCTGTTAAAAGAGTGTTTACTGGTCACTTGGTGGAGGAGACTGGGTGGAGAGTACACTGACAAGTGGTAGCATCCTCAAACTACTTCCAACTATTGCAGGTGGCAACTTCCCTATATTTGTGGTCATGATTCCCCAAGAAAGTGGAATTGGAGTAGGTGGCTCATTAAATGAAAACTGACCCAGAAGTCCTAGGCATCTCTATAAAATTTCCCATTGAAGACAATTGAGGCTGCTCATTCTAGGAGCTGATCATTCAGGGTGAATGAATTTACTCAAGAGAAATTCAATGGAGGGGATTACTGAAGTGAGTTTGAGGGGTTAACTGCTGAGACTGAACTTATTGCGGCTATTAGGCTGAAGTTCTTACTGCTGTGAGCATATTTTAATTACTGAGGTAATTGGACCAGTCAGGTGGCAGAAGGTCTTAAGGTTATATTCTCCACCCAGTACTCTACCAGGAGGACCAGGAACAGGGTTGGGGGTCCTAACACTACAACAAATCCTGGAATTAGAGTCCCATTTAGCGTCCTTTTTTAGTGTAATTTTTTTTACATTAAGTGGTCAAACTAGATGCTAAATGGTACGTATCATGGACAAACTTAAAGCGTTTTTTTTGCTTCCTAAATAGCATCCTTTATGACATCCAAAATAGCGTCTCTTTTTTTTCTCCATAATATCGTCCAAATTTTCTTCCTAAACAACGTCAAGGTTTGCTTCCAGAATAGATTCCAACTTTGCTTCCTAAACAACGTCGAGGTTTGCTTCCTAAATAACGTCCTACTTTTCTTCCTAGAGAGTGTCTGCTTTTGCTTCTTAAATGACAACCTCGTTAGTGCCATATTTGCATCCTTAATAGCACCATGTTAGCATCCAAATTAGCATCCAATATTGCCTCCATTTTTGCTATCACTTTAGCATCCCATTTTGCACCATGTTTTACTTCCAAACATGTGCCAATTGTTACTTCCAAATTTTTACCAATTTTTTCTTCCTTTTTTGCATCATGTTTTGCTACCAAAATGATGCCAAATATTTCTTCTATTATTGCACCAAATTTTTCTTCCTATGTAGTGCCATGTTTTGCATCCAAAGTAACGTCTTATTTTGCTACCATATCAACTCCATGTTTGGCTTCATCATTAGCACCATGTGTTGCATCCTTTTTAATGCTTAGTTTCGTGTCTCTCATGTTTTGGTCACTAATTTATTTGTTTTTAGTATTTAACCGATATTATAATATCATTAGGGCATGGAGGAATCAAACCACCAACCTCCTGCTTGTAAGGTAGGTGCTCTTCCATTGAGCTAGAACCCTTTAAGAATTTGGGAACCTAACTTATAGAGTCCTCTATAATGGTAAAAATGATCAATACAAAACTTTGAGTATCTAATGGTTGACAAAGGATGATAGACTGTATTATATTTAACATGGGATTGATTACCTTCCTTGGTTCTCTGTATATCATTTTCCTATGATGGTAATGTTTCTATCATTACAGTACCAACATTTGCAGCTTATGAGGCAGTAGAATCACCTTTTTCCTATGATCTGGTGGTATCATGGGCCTAATATGATCGAGTGTCATCAACTAGTTGAGCCCTCTATAACCGAGAAAAAAATTTATCCTCAATTCATAATTCTATTATAGTGCCACTCATTCCTCTAAGTTGCTGACTATCATCAACCCAGATACTCAGACGATTTATTGGTCTCCCACTTCGAAGTGTTCAATAAATAGAATCCAATTGGGATGAAGTTGAAGTACTTTCAATATTACTCTCTGCTACAACCCTATCATTCTCTACAATCATAGAAACATTAAATTATATATGTCCGATCAATTGAAAATGGAAACAGGAATTCTGTTGATGTCTTTACTCTCCAGACTAGTTATTGTCAAATTGCCACATTTGGATTTGTTAAATCAGAAAAGTTCACAAATCAGAATCACAATAAATTATGAATCACAACTCCTAGCACAAATAAGAAGTTTTATACATCTGCATATTCCTAGTATGCATGATTTGGGTAACCTTTACCACAACTTTTATGCACAGCCAAGCAACCTTCATATTCCTTAAACCTGGCCTAAACTAGCACAGCCCTAATGGAATCTTGGAAAAGTTACAACTTCTACATCCTCATCTAACTAAAAACAGAACTGGTAATTCACCTTCTATATGCATGGCTGTAAATATTAGATACCTTAATGTATATCAGATGGTTGCCAATCATTCCCATATTATTCCCATTTCCTTGTAAAACTCAGTGTTTTTAAAAATGTTCCAGATATACTAATAAAAGCAGAAAATACTATATTGCTGATTAATGTTCCACAAAAGATAGAACAATATTTGAGTACTTACAGTAATCTTTGCAGAATAATCATGAAATGAAGATACCAACAAGAACAAGCAGCTTCCTTCCATCCAACTTCTTTGCAACGGTGTTGTTGCACGATCAAAATCTGACAAATTCAAGGAAATGTATAGCAAAGGGACTACGTAATTAATATCCATGTAGAGTTATTCCACTCACCCATTTCATTTTCAAATTTTTTCTTTGTAGGATCGTCTTGAGAATTTTGAATGGTAATACATTGCTTAATAATCATTTTGGAGGATAAAAGCCTACCAACTTGTACAATGAGATGAAGATCAATCATAATAGAAAAAAATACAAGCTTTAATATCTATCCTTCTCACATTGATCTCTGTTACTTCAACTCTACATCTAAGAGAACGTAAGAAATGAATAGCCTTTCCTAGCTCCACCCTTCACCTCGTAAAAAGAAAAAATAAAAGTAATTTTTAAAATAAGAAAGACTTTGCACAGAATGTGTTGAAACAAAACAACAAGATTATTTGCGTAAATATAAACATGCATAGGTTTGCACACCATGGTAGTTCCACTTATTTCCTTCAAAATCCTAACAAGTCTATACACATTCATCATCATATTTCTCACAAATAAGGCCAGGACTAGCCATCTGTGTACATTGTCACTAGTATAGAATACATTGCAATCGAGCAAAACACGTAATTTAATTGAATTGACTTTATTGTCAAGGAAAGAATGTATTGAAGGTAGATTTAATTTCAATTTTTAGCCCAAGAATTTAATATTGAAATTTCAATCAGAAGCATGAAATGTCAGCTTGAAAAGTCTTAGGAAATCTTTAGGTAAACCATTTTCATTCTGAACATCTAGAACAAATCAAGAATCAGTATTCTTATTGATCTGATCATAAATTATCCTCATCTGGAATGGTACCCCATCCCAACCTTAATTCAATGCCTAGAAGCTAGAACTAATAGAGATGCGATTCATATTGATATTTTTACCTCAATCTAAAGCGAGCTACCTAGTCTGGAATTATGTTTTTACTCTTCCATTACTTTTCAAGTTTTCACATATCAGTGTAAGTGACATTGGAGTCATCACACCCTCTACCTTATAAATTTTAAACGATTGACAAACCTATGAGCACTTGGTTACTCACATTGCATTGATTACATGTCAAAACATAACTGAAAAACTAGACTTTCATTAAACACAATTTTCTTCATATAGCATATTTATTATTTCCAGCTAGGGTAATGAAAAAAAATATGGAGCTAGATTGTAAACTAAAAACTATCCATTGACCTTACAAAATTCATGCATGCAATAAAGAATAATACCACCACAAACCTGTGTGGCATTTTCCCACATACCATGAAGAATATCATGCAATGATCCCATTGTTGCAAACTCATATGCAAGCACATGAAGGCTGCCCTCAACACAATATCCAACAAGTTCCAATACATTTTCATGTTTTAATCTTGAGACCATGGACACCTACAAGCATATTTAAAATAATATTACAAAATCCGTGTGCCAAAGTAAAAGTAGATATCTGGGCTTAAGATTTAATTGTTGACATATTAGAATTAAAAGAAACAACAAAACAGGTGAGATTAAAATAAAATCCTTTTAGTTTAACATTAGAATGTCTTACCTGTGCAAGGAATTCTTGATCAGGTTGCTTGCTTGTGTCAATCTTCTTAATGGCTGTAGTACGACCACCTCTTAAGATTGAATAGTACACCTGACCATAGGAACCCTATTCAATCAATGATTTTGGACCAAATTTATCTGTTGCTTCTTTCAATTCCTCTATAGGAATTTGAGGTACTTCAATGAGTAGAGGCAGTATGATTTGTCCATCCTTACTAGTATCTACACTCTTATGACCCCCATTGTTACCTGCAATATCCATTCATATAATAATGAGTAAAAAAAAGAGATCCCGAACCATATCTATTGAGTTCCTTTTAAGGATAATGATTTCAAAATGAAAATATCATGTTTGGAGTCCATGAGAAATTGAGTTAAAGTTGTGTTCTCAAACATTTATGGTGTTAAACATTTGCATATAAAATAAAAAATATAATTCCTCGCAGTGGTGAATTGTCACAAAAACAAGAACCAATATCTATGATTCTATATATAGATAAACTATAAAAAAGTTTCAAGAAAACCTGCCATGAGAATAAAAAAATGACAAGCAAATTGTATAGGGAACAACTGACCAACTGTTAGCAGCACATGCATCCAGCATAAGATGCTATATACCGGAGAGAGCTTCAAGGCCATAGTTGGATTTGAAACTCCCAGACCCACTTCATTAACAAGCTTAATAGCTTTTTTTGATATTTTTTCATTGAAGAGCTTGGGATTTTACGTACATTTGAGTGCATGGGAAGCCTCTACAATCCTCCTTTATGAGAGAAATTCTATAAAATTATTAAAAACCATTAATTATGGCATCCATTAAATGTAGGCTTTGCATAAAATATTCAATTGAAGTGGAGTATACACATTCGTTAGAGGTGGGCACTTCCTGTATAGACTTGACTTTTGAGATATTGCTATCTATGGTATCATGACAATTGAAACCTTAGAAAGTCTGCATTACAATGTGTAGCAACGTGAAGTGTACCCAAATATATATATATATATATATATATATATATATATATACACACACACACAAACATGCAATTCATGACAGGAGGATTCCGGGGCAAAGGTAGACCCTAAACAGGCTCCCCAAATCTAGGCTTTATCATTTTATTTGCATCCCGATGAAGACCATCAAAATTAAATGTCAACATATCCAGATCTTCTCTGCCCCAACTCCATCCATTGCCAATAAAACACCCTTCAGAATGTCCAACAACTCTACCCCCTCCCATCCCAAGTGCATAATCAACTCTACCTAAGCCATCTGCAGAATGCTTATCTATCTCCACCTCAACAATCTTCTTCGCAATGGCCTAGACATCATCCAAACTCAGCACTTCCCCATCTCCTTCTGCAGCACACATGTTTACCATAGAAGTGTAGTATCCCAACCCTGTGTGCACAATACATATATATATTTTTTCAAACTGCATGTAGATAACTAATATCCATTCTCATACCATTGTCCGATGACTGCAGTAGCGTGGGATTGACAAGAAATAAATTGGAGGACTAGGAGATAAGTTTGGATATGTGCTTGATGTATTCTTAGACTTGGTACTTTATTGCTGCACCTTATGGACTGATTTTGGAGTATTGTCAAACACTTAGTGTGCACCTCCCTGTAGGTTGTTATCTGCCCTTGGTTTGTGGTTTATGAGATTGGAAGTTTAAAATAACTGACTAATTGAATCCTTATGCATATATGACCTTTCATGCATGTAATATCTCAGCAAACAAAAAAAAATTGCAATTTAATTTTACATTAATATTTCAGACTGTAAATGTAAATCAAATGTAACCACAATACCTCCACTCAAAGGAATAACAACAACGATACAAGGAGAAGTCAGATCTGGAATATATGGTCCTTTGTGTGAAGTATTGGAAGCCTCATAAGAACCAAATCTTGAGAGAGAAATCACTACAACTAGCATACAATATATTACACCCACTGATAATCTTGGAAATTTCCTATAAGAGAACCTTCCTGTAGCTTCCAATGATGTAATACATGAGAGAAATGTGCCCAATTGCCCAAACTAAGCACCCAAATATGATATAATCACTACTGCCCTTCTAAATGATCCCAAACTAAGTGCTACGATCCCTTCTCTTTAGAATATAAGGAAATTCTAGAAACAGTCGGTAAGATTCTTCCTTAATGTTGAATCCTTCTTCAAATGGCCAAAGACTAATAAATATATATTTGTAGTGGGTATACTAGACACTTCGTGGAAAGAAATTCAACCCCATCTCAAGCATATGCAAACCCTTTACAGTCTGTGACTTTACACAGAGAAATTGGTACTTCCAGGCAGTGAGTATTTCAACTTTTCCTCTAGTAAGTAGCAACACGATTTAATGGTTCATGGGTGGATTCCTTCTTTGAATATGACTTCATTCACATTATTGTACCCTCTCTCCAATAATATACAATCAGACGAAGAAATAGCTTGCATGAAAAGAAAAAAATTTCAATAAAATTTATTTTGAACACATTAAGTTGTCATATGTGTATCATTAACAGTAATGTAACAACTATTCTATTGTATTTTGTCCAGTTTGAGCATGATAAGGTATGATAATGAGGAAGAAGACCTAAAATTATGGACTTCACCTTCAAAGAATGCCTTGTAATCACATTGGTAAGGAGTGATAAGAATATCACAACAATACGTGTCAAATCTTAGTTGATATTGTTAATTAAATACTTATATGGTAAATTTAATATAAGACTTACTTATAGTTGTCTCTTACTCTTTGCGTCTTGACACATTTAATATTTTATGGTCCTCTTTGTGCCTTGACCCAATTCGTATTATAAGGTGAGGATGTGCATGCATAATAATCCTTAGTTATGATTATTAGATGAGGATTTGAAGAGAAGAGGATGTAAAGACAAGCAATTTTTATATGCATTTTGGTGGGGTCGAGGACAAATGTTGTGAGAAACCACAAATGTTTGGAAGGACAGAGGGAGATTACATCATGATGATGCCACCCATCAAATTGAAGACTATTCTTGAGCCAACAATTGTTTTTTAAATTTTTTTAATAATTATTGTTTCTTCATGTCGTGTGCCCAATGACACCTCTCTATAGCAATGCATAAATCGAATTTTGCATAGTTTGTGATCCTACCTACATGCCATTATTTGTATTTGCATGACATCGTGTGTTGTTTATAGTTTTCATGAGTCCATGCTATTCATGCAAGAAATGAAGTCTTGTAGAGGAGGACTTATCAAACCGGCCTTTTGAATTTCATTTTGACGAAAATAGAGTGGACATGGGTAGCGAGGTTCACATAGGTAGTAGGCACAAAGTTTTAAGCTCATTTCAGGCCTAGTAGTAGACTAGTATATGTTCATTTTTTCTATAGTCATAGTTGTTGACAAATTGTCACACTTTAGATTGCAGATCCAAGTGACTAAGGAGTGAGAGTCGCATCTCGATGGCTAGTGCCTCGTAGTCATCAATGATTACTATCCATCTTGCACAACTAAGCAGTGAGTGCATGACATGAGTGAGTGAGTGATTATAATTTATCATATTTCCAATATTTTGAATGATGAGTTGAACTTTATAGTATAGGAATTTCAACATCTTGACAAATTTATATGAATGGGTAATTTCAAATGTCGCCCTTCTTTTGAAATGTTGATACAAATTACGCCCTTCTTAATTGGAAGGGTAAAATTTAGTTTTTAAATTTTTTTTGGAGGGAAATTTTAACTTTACACTTCTGGGAAGGCCTAGAACCCTTTGGATTCCCAATGATACCTCTCTATAGCAATGCACAAATCAACCTTTGCACAGTTTGTGATCCTAGATACATGCCATTATTTATATTTGTATGACATTGCGTGTTGTTTATAGTTTTCGTGAGTCCATGATATTCATGCAAGAAATGAAGTCTTGTAGAGAAGGACTTATCAAACTGGCCTTTTGAATTTCATTTTGACAAAAAAAGAGGGGACATGGGTAGCGAAGTTCACATAGGTAGTAGGCACAAAGTTTTAAGCTCGTTTTGGGCCTAGTAGTAGACTAGTAGATGTTCTTTTTTACTATAGTCATAGTTGTTGACAAATTGTCACACTTTAGATTGCAGCTCCAAGTGACTCGGTAGTCAGAGTCACATCTCGATGGCTAGTGCCTCGTAGTAATCAATGATTACTATCCATCTCGCACAACTAAGCAGTGAGTGCATGACATGAGTGAGTGAGTGATTATAATTTATCATATTCCACTATTTTGAATGATGAGTTGAAATTTATAGTATATTAATTTCAACATCTTGACAAATTTATATGGATGGGTAATTTCAAATGCCATCCTTCTTTTGAAATGTTGATATAAATTACTCCCTTCTTGGAAGGGTAAAATTTAGTTTTAAAACTTTTTTTGGAGGGAAATTTTAACTTTACACTTCTGGGAAAGGCTAGGAAGGGTTCAATTTTGAATGTTGCATGTATTGTGTACTTACGTAATTTCCATGTTCTTGGAGAAACGCTCGGGAGTCGGGATTTTGAGTCGTGGGGTTCGATGGCCCTATCCTGATTCCCAGGTCCACCCTCCATGCTATTATCTTTTGGTGTTTGTGTCATTATGATGTACACTTTGACATTGGTATATTATTTAATTATATCATTAGTTAATTGACAACTTGGTTTTCCAAAGTTCTTTGGATGTGTGGCTTTGAGGATTTTTAAGGCTCTCTTATATAGGAATGGTCAAGGTGCACTAAAAATGTAAGTGAAACAAATTATTATTGATTTTTCAAGTTAATTATTATCGATTTGCTTAGCATACCTCTTTGTTAATATTGTTTATGATATTTTTGAGTAGAGCTTTCTCCTATGCTTACTAGGGGTAGTGATGATGTGCTAAAAAATGAACCTCAAATAATTGTGATAATTCTTATTGATTATTCTTTTGTAAATTTTCATGGAGAGTCTTCCTATCCCTAATAGGAGTGATGACAGGTGTGTTGATAACTAAACCTATATAGTTGTGATAAACTCCCACCGATTTCTCTCTTCAAGGATTCTTGGGTATCTCACTTCTATACCTACTAGCAACAATTAAGGATGCATTGATAATAAAAAATGGGCTTCTTTTGGTGAACTCTCACCAATTTATTACTTAAAGGAATCTCAAATTGAGCCCACCTATGCTTATAAAGAGTAGTAAGGGGTGCATTGTGAATCAAAAATTGGGCTATTGTCATAAATTTCCACTGATATATCATTTTGAGATTCTTATATAGACTTCACTTTCACCTACCAAGAGTGATTAGGGGTGCACTAAGAAATGGACATGGGATAATTGTAGTAAACTCCCACTAGTTTATAACAATTGGGAATTTTCACATAGAACCCTACTATGCCTACTAGGAGTGGTTAGGGATGCACTAAGAATTAGACCTCGACTAATTGCGGTAAACTATCATTGATGTACTGATTCAAATATTCTCATGTAGATCCCTATTACCCCCTATTAGGAGCAACTAGAGGTTCTTTAATAATTGAACATGAGCTAGTGTGGTAAATTCCCATTGATATATTATTCCATGAATTCTCAAGGAGATCCCCCAAACATCTATTAAGAGTGGCCATGGGTGTGTTGAGAATTAAAAATGGGCTAGATGTGATGACCTCTCATAGAACTACTACTTTGGGGATTCTCAAGGATCCTATTCCTACTAGAAGTGATTAGAGGTATATTGAGAATTGGGGCCTAAGCTATTTGTGGTAAAATCCCATTGATCTATCAGTGTATTTTTAAGCAGAGCCCCATACACTTACCAAGGGTAACTAGTGGTGCATTTAGAAACAAACTTTGATTAGCCATGTTAAACTTCTACTAGTCCACTACATCAAGGATTCTCGGTTAGAGCCCTCTTATGCCTATCAGAAGAAATTAAGGGTATGTTGAGAATCAAACATGGACTAGTTGTGGTAAACTCCCACCATTTCATTACTTCAAGGATTTTTAGGTAGAACCCTCTTATGCCTATTAGAAATGGCTATGGGTGCACTGACAATTTGACTTGCGATAGTTGGTGTATCCCACATCAATCCATTGCTTGAGGGATTCACAAAAACAAGGCACATAACTCTACTAAGAGTCGAGGGGTGTGTTGAGAATTGAACATTGGTTAGTTGTTGTAAATTATTATGCAATAAATTACCAAAATAACATAAAATTAGAAGAGAGAGTAACCAAATATTAATCAATAAAATAAATACTAATAAAACAATTGAAATGTAATGTCACAATATCTAGGGATTAACATAAACTCCCCTCAATCTACTACATAAATATTTTTTAGTAGATATCATCCATGCCTACCAATAGTGGTTAGATATGCATTGAGAATGGGGCCTAATCTAGTTGTGGTAAACTCCCATTGATCTATTGCTATGGGGATTCACATGTTATGCCTTCCTATGTCTAGTAGGACTAGTTAAAGGTGCATAAATATTAAAAAATGAGCTATTGTGGTAAGCTCCCAATGATCTACCTATTTTAAGGATTTCTTAGTAGAGATCTCTTAAGAGTATCTAGGGGTACATTAAGAATTAACCATGGGTTAATTATAGTGAGCTCTCACTACTCTATCACCTTGAACAATCTTAAATCAAGCATTCCTACACATACTAGAAGCAATGAGGGATAAACTAAAAATTGACCTTGAATTAGTTATGATAAATTTCCATTAATTTGTGTCGACTCCACAACCTAATCAACTCATGTGCTTGGTATTAAATGCCACTACATTTGAAAACATTTCTATTAGCATCCCCTCCCACTCTTCATGTTTGAATTAGAATGTGGGCATCTACATTCAAACTTAATTTTTTAATATTAACAACTTAAGTTTTTTAACATAATGTGACTCTTCATATGTAAAATTATTAATTCCACAATATCTTCACACTAGATTGAACCTCACAATGAAACAAGAATGAAGGAGATTGATTTTACAGTGAAAAATTCATAAACATGCATAGTAAAATTGAACATAGAAGTAACACTCGAATTGGAGCAATAACTAGACTGGATAATCATTAATCTGTATGCAATACATCCAACTTATCATTGAAATGTTGTCGAGGAAAAGTGCCATTAAGGTCACTCAAATGATATTAAGGTCACTCAAATGTTGTTGAGGACAAGTGAATGTCAATGTCAAGTACATCATACATCGCATCATCATAATTGTTGACATCATCATCATCAACATCAATAAGTACATCATCAACAACATCATGGTCATCATCGTCCTCATCATCAAGCACATCATTGTCATCATCATTGATAGGGTCACTCATATTCCATTATAATTCATCACTAGTCATCACCATTTGGATCCATGTCATGTTGTTGCAATCATCAAATTCCATTAAGGTCACTAAAATGTCATCAACAACAACTAAAAGCCATTACAACCATTTAGGTGATATTAATATGTCTCTCACATGTCATTATGAACATTTAAGTTCCACTAGGATCAGTCAGTATCCAGACGTATTATGACATGCATCATCATCGTGGACATCGATGTTGTCATCATCATCATCAATGCCATATGGTACATCAACATCATCTTGATCATCATCCTCATTATCATCCTCATATTCAACATTAAGTACATTGTTAAAAAAATCATCATCATCATTGTCATTATGGTGAGTCATATGCCATTAGTGTTCTTAATCACTAATCACCATTATGATTCATGTCATGTAATTGTTAAGGTCATTTATATGTCGTTACAGTCATTTCGATGATAGCAGGGTCGTTTAGATGTCATTACAGACATTTAGGTGCCATTAGAATCAATTAGGATCCAAAATTTCTACCACATGCATAATAATTGTTGACATCCACATTGCCATCAACATCATACAATAAATCAACATCATTGTCATCGTCATATTCATCATCAACATAGTTGCGATAATACTGAGCAAGGAACCCTACTACCTCACATAAATGGATGATATAGTATTATACTTGTCAAATCATATACATACACTCTATCATAATTATCGTAATGCTTCATCGTCATGTTGTTAGGGACAATCAGCTGTCATTAGGATCTATCAAATTTTGTTGGGGACACTCAAATGCCATTACAACAATTTAGGTGACATTAAGGTAATTTACCCCTCATTGTGATTAATCAATATCCAAAAATGGCATGATTATGATCATTTAGGTGTCACTATGATAAATCAAGATCCAAAAGTACTATCACATGAATCATGATCATTGACATTGATCACTGACGTTGAAATTAAGAAAATATGACGTTATGTCGGATTTTCCAAACATAATTCCTAGCTCTAAACCTAGGGCAATTCGAAGTGCTATTTCAGACGATTTTTGGGAGGCTATTATGGGCGTTATATGGGATGCTTTTTTGGACAATAATTGGAATGCTAATTGGAATGCCAATTGTGATGCTAATTGGGACTATAAATTGGGACTGTAAATTGGGATGTTAATTGGGATGCTAATTATCGTCCAAAATAGAGCCAACTTTTAAATTGGGATGCTAATTGGGATGCTACATGGGACAAAACTTTGGATGCTAATTGGGATGCTAATGATTCGTCCAAAATAACGCCAAATTTTAACTTGGGACGCTAATTGGGATGCTAATTGGGAGGATATTTGGGACGCTAATTAGGACACTAATTGGGACGCTAATTAGTGTCCAAAATAGCGCCAAATTTTAAAAATAGATGCAAATAACACCATTAAAAGCGCCACCCCGTGGAAAAGCGTCCACTTTGTCCAAAAAATGATGAAAAATACTCTAAAAGTGATAGTGGATGCTAAAAATGAAGCTAATAGAGACGCTAATCACAGGGTTTTGTTGTAGTGTGAGGAAGCGTTGTCTGAGCGTTCTCCAGGAGTTGGTTGGGAGGAACAACCTCCTTAAGTTGTTGTCTCCTTATCATTGACAGGTTATAATTATCTTCATATTATTATATTTATTTACCGTCTTCAGTAAAATGTTTACTAGTTTTTAAATACAGACATGTTAGTATTTAATTAGTGTTTATGAAGAAAGGAGTAACTGTGTAATGATAGACTTGGTAATTTGTAGATTATGTTAGAAATAGTAATAAATATGCAAAATGAGAAACATATAGAATTAGAATTCCATACTGTATTTTTCCATGCCTGACTCAGGCAGTACTCTAGTACATCTGGGTGTTTAGGTAAATATGATGATTCTTTTTACTTTAAATGAAAAATGTAACTACATTCCGCTCTAGTTTGCTTATGATTTATTCTGTAAAGAAGTAGTAAATAATGTCTGCATTAAATGTATTTACTTCAGATAAGAACTAAAATATAGGTATGTAAAAACATTTAGTAATCATATTACTTATAGAACTATTCTAATATTAGTATTCTTTATAGTGACACATAACTTACAAGTTTAATAAATAAACATAGGTATAGTAAACAGGCTAACATCTAGGAACCAGGTAAAGATAATTTTCAAAACATTTTTTTTATAACATTTGATTTCCAGACACTATGTGTCTCTGTTCTAAGAAAGAAGGATTCTACTGTAACCTAAATATAACCACATAATTCATTGAAAGATAAACAAAACCTACTGTCAAATTATGTAGAATTTACCCTAAAAAATTCCTTTATAAAAATTAAACAGCTGTAAATTTATTAAAAGAAATAATAAAATAGATCTCTGAATCTTTCCTTGTAAAAATTTATTCATTCTCGAACTGTAGGGTATACTTAATAATTAACCCTTTTGAACAAAAAACAGAGTAAAATATTACTCTTAAATACAGTAAATTTTCCCATAAACTATGTACTAGAAATCATTATAAATACAGGATAATAATTTAAAATATTACATAAACAACTTATTAAAAACGAAAACAATTAAGAAGATCTAGCTTACAACCTTTAGAACTAAAGGTCAAGGCTCAGACTCGTTAACCAAACTGAACTATGCAAATTATATAAATCAAATAGTAGCCATTCTTTACTGACAGGTAAAAACCTTAAATCATTTACAAATCATGACTGATTCACAATCTTTTCTCACCTTCTAGAATCTATTATAAAAACTAAAATAAACTAGACAGAGGTTGACAGCCTCAACGAGTTTAGAGCTAAGCTTTATCGTTTTAAAATGAAATAAATTACATTGTTCAGGCCGTAAGGCAGAAAACACAAGATAAAAACCGATTTCCATCAAGGCTACCAGAGCCTTCTTCACCTCTGCACAAAGTACCCTCTAAGGGTTTCTAAACTTTTACATTTAACAAACAAGCTTTGAAACTTAAGCTAATATATAATCAATGCCGTGTCTTTCCAACTGCAAGAACCAACTTCCAACAACCACAATGTCATGCAGGAAGAAACCCTCATTGGTACTAGGGCTTACCATTTTGTATGCACATGTAAAACTGAAGGGTGAGCTCGCTTTCACCTATAGAGCTGGAACTAGGAGCAAGGACCTGCAAATTCCAAACTGAATCATTATAAATCCTTTGTTTCTTAAAATTTGTGAAAACCCTTATGAGAAAACTAATCTAAGACCAAATTAAGGATGAGTGTTTACCTATGGTAATTTGGATTTGAAGCTGAGGAGAGATGGCCACACCAGGTCATATTGGCACCATGCAGAAAGGCAAGAAGCCTTGAAGTCACCTCTGCGAAGGAAACACACGGAAATCGACTCAACTAGATGAAGGCCAAAGCTATGAATGTTAAGCTGCAGGTTAAGAAAAATCACAACCATGTTATAGCTCAAAATGACACATCTCTACCTATTACCACTTTCCCATGATTTCATCGCATGTCGACACTTCATGAAAGTCATTGAAAGTTACTAAAAAAAAACATAATTTGGAGGACCCATATCTTGAGTTATGTAACTCTGTTTGACCTCATCGCTGCACCGTTGGAAATGCTTCTACGTTAGCTAAATATTTCTAGAAGACACCAACATCTGAAAATCCACAGAAATACCCTAAAAATGAGTTTTTTTGATGTGTACGTGAGTTTATGTAAGGAAACCCGCGTACGTATGCGACTTTCCTTAAGGAAACCCACGTATGTACGTGACTTTCTATATATAATATCCGCGTATGCCTCCAAAAAATGTCAAAAAATATATATTTTGAAATTCGGGTAATTTGGGTAGTTTGGGTAGTTATGCAATTGACTCCTTCAGTTGTAACTACTTTGTCTTCAACCCTAACTCTTCATTAAGCATATAAATAGAGGTAGGGAGGTCCATGAGTGGGGGACTTGAATCTTTGCATTGTTATGCTAGAGGATTTGAAGCTCTCTTTGCCCACACCTTTTCCCTAGGAGCATTCTCCTTGTGTTGTAGAGCTTGGAGGATGAGTTCCTTGGAGAAAAGAAGTAGCACAACTAGATCGAGGTTTCGTGATGTGCTGAACTTGAAGAGAAGTTATACATGTACTTGTTTTCAATATTAATAAAGATGTGATGTCCTTATTTTTACCAAATCATTGTTCAATGTATGATTGAATCTCTGTTTATGATCATATGATGGTGTTAGTCAGATCATTATTTCATGTTTGTTTGATTATCAATGCTTTATATGTGGTCATAATGGTTTGAGGAAGGTATAATTCGTTTTACAGGTCTCTTGGAGCAAGAGGAGCAAGAGGAGAAAGAAGAGGATTGAAGGGATGCTTGGATCAACCTTCATTTGGCTAAGGTATGAACCATTCTAATCTCTGAATCTTGCTTATATATACTTGCAGAAATATATGCATCCACCTTTCAACCCCAGTATGTTGATGGCCTCTTAAAACCTAGCCATAGGAAACTTTCCTTTACAACAGAACTAGCGACTCCTTAAGAGGCTAGGGTTTAAGAGGCCATCAACATACTAGGGTTGAAATATGGATGCATATAGTTCTGCAAGTATATATAAGCAAGATTCAAAGATTAGAATGGTTCATACCTATGAACCCAAAAGTCCCCCACATAGCTCTCTATGGCCTAC
Source organism: Pseudotsuga menziesii (assembly GCA_001517045.1). Classification (NCBI taxonomy): domain Eukaryota; kingdom Viridiplantae; phylum Streptophyta; class Pinopsida; order Pinales; family Pinaceae; genus Pseudotsuga; species Pseudotsuga menziesii. The sequence goes on from LPNX010223785.1 coordinate 51,976, forward strand.
ACCACTCAAGGACACCACCTCACAACACTCATTTCACTCCATAAGACTTTCCATTTGACCCCCACACCTCCAAAAGAGCCCAAGGATGAAGAAAAGGGATAAAAACCCCCAAAAAGAGCCCAAAATAGTCCCCCAGGAGCTAAAGCCCTAAAAAAGGGGCTAAAGTTAGGGTGGAAGGGGCTAAAGGCCCAAAAAATGGGCTAAAGCCTTGATCAACGACTTAAAACCCTAAAATCCCTTGAAAAAACTATATAAGGAGGGTGGGGGGTCACTCTCAAAACACTCCTCACTTGCCTATTGTTATGCTGCCCGTGGATGCTTTGAGACCTCTTGCTCTCAAACCACCCACTCTTCCTCTCCTCCATCTCCATTTCTTCAAGCCATTGCTTCCCAACCAAGAGAGAGGTGCTCCCATGAGCTAGGGAATGGTGGCCCATTTCCACCTAAGTGAGGTATAATTTCTTTTCATGGTTGTTTATTTGTTTTGTTTCCTAACCCTCATTTCTATTCACAGGTTTTTCATTAACATTGTTTGTAGGTTTTCTCCATTGTAGCTTAGGTTTATTTTGTAGGTTTTGGAGGCAGAACCATAACCTACTATGTGAAGAGGGGTTCAACAATGCTTCATATCCTCTTCTTTAGCTCTTAGATCTAGTTTACAGTAGTGCTCCATTTGCTTATGTTCTTGCTTAGATTAGCTTAGTTTCAATTCGCTGCTCTGTTTAAGTCATATTTCCATTCCATTTTTTACTATTTTCAAAGGGTAGGAACCTACCCTTGTGCCCTATAGGCACAAGGGAGCCATACCTGACCCTATAGTGAGGAGAAATTCTCACTACAGCTTTGGCGACTCCCGTGGGTCGATCCCACAGGATCCCTGGGCAAAAATTTCAAGTTTTCAAGTTTTTTTCTCAGTTTTTACCCTAGTTTCCAAAATTCTTAGTTTAGATCTATTTAAATCTATTTTATTTCCTATTTTTGTCCATGCTGAAGCCTCTGCTAGGCCGAATCGATTCAGACTGACCCCAGTACCAGTTATTATTAGCCAGATCTGACCCTGCATCACCAAAAAAACCCTGTACTGGAGCAGGTCGCTCTTATCGGGGGAAAAGGTGATATTGGGGTGCACTTAATCCCTAGACAGGCATGCCCAGGGCACACTTAATCCTCATAAAGGTGCAAATTCATCCTAGGAGCTCAAGTTGCGGCTGTTTTGGAATTTTGTGCAACCCCTCGCTCATTTCTGGAAAAATCTCGTGACCCCCTCGTGGGATTTGGTCAGAAATGTGCGTCTTGTCACACAGAAGTTGTATTTGAGTTTAATTAATAGTAATTTTCAGTTTCATAGGACTGTTAGTGCGGCCCAGCCACCCCTGTCCACCATTCCAGGTCTCTTTTAATTCCAGTTTTCATTTTTTGTGAATAAATCCATGAACAATGTGTATATGCTAAATCAATCATTAAGGCTTAATAAAATCAACTAGTCTAACTAAAAGTAACATAAAATTAACCATCTTGCTAACCCCTTCCTCTTCTACCCAGTCATCACCCTTCGGGGTATTCTGGGATACGACGGAGGGAAAGCTTGTATAGATCTAGGCACTCCATGGTATTTTTCCCAAACCACTAAAACCAGGTGACCTGGAAGGTAGAGGGGGTAGAGAAGGAGGGCTTCTCATGGCACTAAGAATCCTCCCTGTTGACCAACCTAGCACTTGGGAGGTGACTTGAGGATCTACGGATGGGCTTAGTCCCATTGTGTTGAGAGCCCAACACCTTCTCTTGGTTGAAGAAGAATATCATTGAGAGGTAGACATTTAGTTAGGCCAACAATTCAGGGTTAATCAACATATTTGCTTACAAATTTATATTTATGTTTGCATACAAAACCATGATATGAACTATACCATGAATTCATAAACCATATTGCAACAACCACATACCAGAACAAACAAGCAAACCAACACACCATACCAAATAATTAACCCAACTCAGTTCATGATGCTGAGTAAGTCTTAAAATTTACCAAATTTACACTAAGTTCAATCAATTCTGCAGTCTTTGAGGACATAAGTCCCTGACTACTTCAACTATGGGAAGTACTTGAGCTTTTCCCAGAAACGCATTGCGAGGAGTACTACAAGAACCCCAAAGCAGTTGGTCGCTGAGAGGAATTTCCAAGCAAAACGGACAATGACCCCTTTCGATTGAGTAGAAACACCCATGAGGAACAAGCCAAGCGATGTCTTCTGGCAGTCTTGGTGGTTGAGAGACCACATTCAGCCAATAGGAAGCCATTGAAACTGGGGTCGAAATCTCATACCCACTAGTTTTATACACCAAAGCGAACACAATTGATCCTCCACGATCTTCCTCACACCTAAGAGGTGAACCACCACCATTTGGAACACTCAGTTGGCACCATTGTAGCCATTCTCAGTGATATCCCACACCATCAGAGGGCCACACAACCTCTGATTATGATTCAGACCCATATCAATCTGAACCAGACCTCCACACCGCACCATCTAGCCCCATGGCTACTGCAAACCCGGATCCATTTCTCGGCCTAACCTTAGTAAGTGGACCCATGTCCACATCACAACCTGTCACCCACAACATGCCAAGTGGTCCAAGCACATTCATGCAGACAGTAATTAGCTAATTGCCACGACCAATAGTGACGAACCAAGCTGGCCCAGTGGTAACACATGGGGGCAGTGGCCACTCCACACACATTGTCCCCCCTGCCACATAAGGGGGCATTCCACCGACCACCCACATTGCCCCAACCACCATACATGGGGGAAATGCCCTCGCTACCCATACCATCCCACCCACAACACTTGGGGGCATTGGCCCATATGCCATGGTGCCACCACAAGCACCCCTAGCCGTGCAGATGCACTATGCACCTGCAAACCCCACCCCCATTGCAGCCCCATCCCACATCAACCTGGGGTCAAATCTGCCTGACTTGGCTAATTTAACGAATGACCCCACCTGCCACTAAGCTTTCTGGCCACCCATGCCAATGAAGCTGCCGTCAAACATTCCAAAATTTGAAGGAAAAGCTGGGGAATGTCCCCAAAATCATATAATGACATTCCATCTATGGTGCTCATCTAATAGCATTTTAGAAGACTCCATCAAGATGAGGTTGTTCCAACGCACCTTTATAGGTGCCACGGCCAAATGGTACATTGAGCTGCCACAAGCCAAGTACCCCAACTTCAACTCCCTAGCCTTCATGTACCTACAACATTTCCAATTCCATGTCAGATATGATGAGGGGGTGGAGATCCTGCTATCCTGTCGCCAAAACACCGCCACTCCAATCACTGATCATATCCATGAGTGGCGGTGGTGCCGTATCTTGTGTAAGATCCAACTTGACGACATGATCTTCTTGGATTGGTTCCTCAAGACTTTGCTCCTGCCCATCGCAAAGGACGTCGCATCGAAATGTCCCCAATTTGAAGAAGAGGCCATACTGAAGGCCCAACAATTTGACCTCATCTATGCCCAGTCGAGATACTTGTACACTATCATTCCAGATGCTCCCCATCCAATTACATCTTACTGTGACGCATCGAGGGCATCCCATGCTGCGGATGGCATCATAGGGTCAGTCTCCCAACAACCACAGCCTCGACCGACAGCACCTGCCGTGGCACCGCAACCAAGAAACACTTCTAATGTTGCTTACCAAAACCAAGCTCCAGACTATGCTAGAATGATGTCCCAGTCCGAAGCAACAACCTCTTATCCACAACCTGTGCCACCGCAACACGCTCAGTCGATGGCTTGGCCAACACAGCAATATGTGGGCAAATGCCCACATTCGTGGCACCACCACCCCCACAAATATACTATGCACCACCAGTGCAACAAGTTCAAGCCCCCGCCCCCGCTCTACCCACTCCACCTGCTCTGTTGGGACAAGTGTTCGCACAACAAAACTGTCCCAACCATCCTACCCCCAATAATGAATAAGGGAAAGCTAGAAACAACCGGCCCCACAACCAAGGCAATAACCAACCTTAGGGTGTTGATGTATATGTAACTTCGGAATGTATTCTTCTATGTATTGTAACCCGATGTTTATTCCGGGATGTTTCTATTATGTATTTGAGTCATGTGGTCATGCCCCGATGTTCCGATCGGGAGGATTAATAATGTAATCAAGTCATATCAAGTCATTAGGTAAGTCCCCACAGTTTTGGGGCACTTGAGTTATTATACACTAATTAAGGTGTAGGCTCGGGTAAGTAATATTAGGTTGAGCCTACGTGTGAAAATGTAATTCAAGTGAACGGATGAATATAAATAGAGAGTGAGAGTCTCTCTATTTATCACTCGTGAATTACATCACTTGCTCTCTCAAGTGTGGCACACTATTGGAGAAGGAAATACTTTGTCTTGACAGAAGACAGAAGGCTACTGCTGTGTTGGGGGTACATCTTACTGTTTTAGGTTTCACATCTTGTGGTGATATTATCTTAGAGGAAGTTGCGGGGTTTTCTCCATTTATGGTTTCCCCAATCAAAACTCTTTGTGTCTCTTGTCTCATGTGATGTGCTTATGTTATTGCTGTGCTTGTTATTCTCTCAGTGAAAAGATCCTAACATAATGCTAGCTTAAATATTGAAAAAATAACATGGTATCAGAGCTAACCTGAGAAGAAGACATTGTGCAGCTACAGGAACTAGGGCTTCCTATTTTGTGGATCTTCCTCCATAGATTTTCAGCAAAATTATGCTAAGATGACTCTCCATTGAAGGGTGCATCTTTCTGTCGATGCGGAATTCAATTTCAAGCATTTTCAGTTTCGATGTGGAAATTAGGGCTTTCTACAGAAGAGGAATTTTTGAGTGAGACCAGCATAGGGCTATTCTCCTCATCAAAACCGAATTTTAGAGACCTGGATCAAGAAATTTGGTTGGGTGAAACTCCAGGAAAGTCAAACCCTAGTTTGACCCTGAGCTAGAAGAAACCCTAAATACTAAAACTGCTAAGTTTTGGTATAGTCACTATATTCCAAGATTGGCGAAGTCTAAAAAGCTGAAAATTTCAAGGGCCGAAGATAAAATCCTGATGAACACTGTGTCCGAAAATCAGCCTTAGATTCGCTATATTATGGGAGATATGATCTCTCCAAGTTAGGGCTCCATCCTCTTCTAGAAATCATCCATAAACATGACACCTGGGGAGATCTGCAATATCTTGGGCTACAGAGGTCAAAATGGAATTCCTAAAGATGTTCCAAAAATTTCACGGAATTTACTTTCTGTGGTCCGAATATCAGACTGAGAAGATGAACCAGTGACATGTGACAGGCCGTACAACTTTGCTGTTCTAAACAGTCCTGTAACAGGTCACCTTGGGAAAAGGATCATAAATCGAAAATGGTGAAACCAATTCTGATGAAACCTATGGTTTTGGATCAGGGACATGCGAGGTTACCTCAATGAGAAATTTCAGACATAGAAGAGCAGTAATTTCGGAGATATCACAGAAACAGTAACAGGAATTTCTGCAGAAGAAATCAGAAAATTAGGGCTTCCTGTTCCGGGAGCTTCTCTCCACTATTTTCAGAAAAGGAGTACATTGGACAGCTCCATTTGAAGAGATCTATCTGTTCATCCAATCAGATCTAAAAGATTCCAAGTTTTGAAAATTAGGGTTTCTGTGACAAACCCTAGATCAACGAACTCCGGGACAAGGACGGACACCTCAAATCGGTAAGATCTAATCCTTTGCTATTTCCATTTGAGGTTCTCATTTCAATATGATATATCACATCAGCTTGGTGACAAGCTTGGGAAGTTGACAAATTCCAAGCCTGGAAGTATCTAATCTCTCTAAAGAAACTGGATTGGACACCTACCTGAGTATAGAGGTTCCTGTTTCAGAGGGAGACGAGGTTAGAAGCCTTTCACAAGAAGGACTTGGTCAAGGCCAAAGAAGACATCATGCTCATGCTACAGAGGATGATGAACCATACAAAAGAGATCCAGACATGAAAGTGAAGATTCTTCAAGCGAGGATGAATATGTTCTGATATTATCTCTCACAGGTAACATTATTCATGGAAGTGATGATTGGCTTATAGACAGTGGGGCTTCCAAACATATGACAGGATTCAAGGAATCCTTTGTAAGACTCTTAGAACATGAATCACCTCACAAGGTGAAACTAGGAGATGACTACCAATTTCCAATAAAAGGTAGTGGGGAATCTTCATACAAGCTAGACTCTGGTAAGTCTCCAACAATGAAAGAAGTATTGTTTGTTCCAGGACTCAAGAAGAACCTTCTCTCCATTCTAGCATTAATGCAAACGGAATGCAAGTTGCATTCATAAATGGTCAAGTCATCATGTGGCCAAAAAGGAAAGACTATTGATGATGCGGTAGTGATTGGAGAACAAGAAGGAGGCTTGTACAAATTGAAGGGCCATCCAGAACAAGCCTTGATCCATGAAACAGTAGAGCCAAATGAGCTTTGGCATAGAAGGCTTGCACATGTGCATTACAGAGCACTACCTATTGCAAGCAAAGCTGTTGAAGGTCTTCCAGAATTTCAAGCTATTTGAAGGGAAGAACAAAATCAGAATATGACCTAAAGAAACCAGTTGAAGAATGTGAAGATCCAGAATGCAGAGACCATGCAGTCATAAGAGTCTCTCAAATCAAAGAACAACTTGAAGTGGTAAAAGAAAAAGTGAAGAATGAAAAAGTGGTGATGGCCACCTTGAATGACCTCCCAGGATCGTGGAATTCATTCATGTGAGGAATGTGTGCTATAAGGAAGTGATTAATTTCAATAGAATCTAGAAAGAGAACTCACAAGAAGAAGAAGCTCAAGAAGAGAAGGTGGGAGCAACTGAAGATCAAGCTCTTTCCATCCAAAGAATATCCCTCAAGCAATGAGGAATATGAAGAACTCAACTCTTGAAGAACTTCTTATCCACCTTAGCTTTTGGATAAGAAATGATACTATTATGAATGAAGAAGACGATGAAGCTGAAGGCTCAAGAAGGAGTCTACCCTCGAAACAAATAAAGATACGTATTCAATTGTCATTTCATTATATTATTTTGTTATGCATTTGTTTATATTCAGTTATTGTATTATGCATGATAGGATGTTTGCATTAATGACAGAATACTACTAATATGCATGTGATGGGTAAGTAGCTCATGGGGATATACAAATTCTCCATTTCTACTTATCTAGAATGAAACCTCTTTGCTGACATATTGGATTAGTGCACAATCTCAATATTGTCTTGGTAGAGATGGAAGGCATCTAGAAAGTTTCAATGAGATATAGATGAATGTTGTATTGGCTAAAGTTGTTGCATGATCATATATGTATGCATAAGTGTTTGCCAGTATAAATATTCCTTATGAAATGTTTCTAACCATACAATTGCATTTGACTTGTAGGAAGGATCGCATACATAATCGTCTACAAGCAAAGAAGAATGAAGACTTGTTCCGAAGAACAAGTGACGACAGTTCAAAGACAAAGAATAATATGACGAGTGCAGTGACATCATTGATGCAGAACCTTCCAGCCACCAAGAAGAAAGGGAAGATCAGTTCAAGAAGAATGATGTCTGGGCGTAGTATCGAGACCTAAAGAGAAGTTCATAGTTCCATCATGCAGTATATGGAAACATCGTGGGATACAAAGAAATATTCGTAGCATGAGGCTTCTCATGAAGAGAAGGCATAGTCTACAAAGAAACATTTACAGATAATAGAAGTGAAGTCACATGACATGCATAATCATGTGTGCAAATGAAAGAAGGCCTTGTACGAGTTCAGAAGACACCCATGGGATAACACATATATGGTGAGCTTGATAAATATCTTAACCTTTGCTACAAGGTTGACAGAGGATGAAAAGCTCATAGATGGGTGCAAGATGAACTTTTGAAGAAGTTCAAGATAGAGGATCTTAGTATCCAGTGATCCTAGATGGATACTACTTGTCACTCCAGTACAAAATTTTTCAGTGCATAGAGTGTGGAAGACAGAGGGAGTATGATGCTCCGCTTCAGAGGGAGTGATTGCATAAGATCCTGAGGTTTGACATGGTACGACAGGATGGGCAGATTACTGATGATTCTAGGCTTTACTGAGAGTAAAGTGGATTCCAACCTTTGATCCAAGGTTGAAGGTGGAAGACCAATGATGCTCCTATTATGTGTCGATGCACTACTGTTCTAGGTATGGAGGTGTGGCAGAGTACAAATGGAATCTTCCTTGGACAAGGGAAGTATGCAGTAGAGATCCTGAAGAGATTCGGGATGATGGATTGCAAGGCTTTGGCTACACCCATGGCATCGAACCTGAAGCTATTGAGTGATGCTTCATCAGAGTCGGTTGATGCTACGATGTATCGTCAGATGATTGGGTCATTGATGTACCTGACGAACACGAGACCAGACATTTTCTTTGCTGTGAACACCTTGAGCCAATACTTGACAGATCCAAGAAGTGTTCACTTGATTGCTGCAAAGCATATTCTGAGGTACCTGAAGGGTACAATTGATTATGGGCTCAAGTACGATGCGAATCAGAAAATTAACCTGGAGGGTTATGTTGATTCAGATTGGGCAGGCAGTGCCATCGACAGGAAGAGTACTTCGGGATGTTGCTTCAGTATGGGATCAGGTGTGATCTCTTGGTTTAGCAGGAAGAAATCCCGTGTGGCACTGAGTACAGCTGAAGCAGAGTATGTCGCACCTTGTTCAGCTAGTTGTGAGGCAGTATGGTTGTGGAAGCTACTGTCTGATATATTTGATCTCCAGTTGGATGCTACTTATATACATTGTGACAACCAGAGTTGCATAAAGTTGTCAGAGAATCCAGTGTTCCATGACAAGTCGAAGCATATTGAGATCAAGTATCACTATATCAGGGATATGGTACAGAGAGGAGCAGTGAAGCTCCTGTATGTTGCGACGGAGGAACAGATAGCTGATGTATTGATGAAGCCATTGGCTAGGCTGAAGTTCGAGTACTTCAGAGAGAGACTTGGTGTTCTCCAGATCGAGGTTCCTTCCAAGTGAAAGTGATGAGATCCAAATCCATTCTGACGAGCAGGTCAGATGTAAGGGCTGAGCCATTCTGTCATGGTGAGAGGATTCAGTTCCTTCCATGTCAGATATGAGTGCTAACTTCCATTCTGGGAATGGAGGCACCTGGTCAGTTACCAGGAACACTCAGTCAGGGACTGAGAGAGCCATTCTGACGAGCAGGTCAGATGTAAGGGCTGAGCCATTCTGGTCATGGCTAAAGGATTAAGTTCCTCCCATGACAGATGTGAGTGCTGGCCATTCTGTTGAGTAGGACAGATATAAGGGCAATTGCAACTCTCCGAGAGAGTGGAGGCGCCTTGTCAGTTACCAGGTAGCTCAGTCAGGGACTGTGGGCCATTCTGACGAGGGTGTAGGATTTAGTTCCTACCAGGTCAGATGTGAGTGCAGAAATCTTTCTTCATTGTGGCGGATGTGGTTCTAGCCTAGTTGAAAGTCTTTCATCATTGTGGCGGATGTGGTTCCAGCCTGGGTGAAAGTGCAGAAATCTTTCTTCATTGTGGCAGATGTGGTTCTAGCCTGGTTGAAAGTCTTCCATCATTGTGGCGGATGTGGTTCCAGCCTCGGTGAAAAGAACAGAGTTCTTTCATCATTGTGGTGGATGTGGTTCCAGCCTGGATGGGATTGTGCCCTTTTGACGAGTAGGTCAGATATAAGTGCAGAGCCATTTCACAGATGGTAGTTGATGTGCCTACCATGCTGGTGAATGTGAGTGCTGGGCCTTTCTGATGTGATTGTAGTTTACTACATGATCCGATGTGAGTGCTGGGCGTGCCTTTCTGACGAGCAGGTCAGATGTAAGTGCTGGGCGAAGACCTACATGAGGGTAGGCCTACAACCAGCATGAAAAAGGGNGGCGTGCCTTTCTGACGAGCAGGTCAGATGTAAGTGTTGGGAGAAGACCTACATGAGGGTAGGCCTACAACCAGCATGAAAAAGGGCTGGCTCTGTATAAATTCCTATGACGAGATAGTACACACATGATGATGACCAGAGATGATCCAGATCGAGCTATGATCCAGATCCAGTTATGATGACTCCGAGAGATCCAGATCGNACAGATGATCCAGATCGAGCTATGATCCAGATCCAGTTATGATGACTCCGAGAGATCCAGATCGAGTGATGATCCAGATCCAGCAGTGATGATCTAGATCGAGAGATGATCAATATCCAGTGATGATGTTCTATGATGATCCAGATCGAGAGATGATCCAGATCCAGATGACTTGAAGATGAAGATGACTTGAAGATGAAGATGACTCGAAGACGAAGATGATCTAGTTGATACAGAGAAGAAGACCAGTGCTGAAAAATTATGTCGAAAGAATACCTTCCTAGTTAAGAGGGAGTGTTGATGTATATGTAACTTCGGAATGTATTCTTCTATGTATTGTAACCCGATGTTTATTTCGGGATGTTTCTATTATGTATTTGAGTCATGTGGTCATGCCCCAATGTTCCGATTGGGAGGATTAATAATGTAATCAAGTCATATCAAGTCATTAGCTAAGCCCCCACAGTTTTGGGGCACTTGAGTTATTATACACTAATTAAGGTGTAGGCTCGGGTAAGTAATATTAGGTTGAGCCTATGTGTGAAAATGTAATTCAAGTGAACGGATGAATATAAATAGAGAGTGAGAGTCTCTCTATTTATCACTCGTGAATTACATCACTTGCTCTCTCAAGTGTGGCGCACTATTGGAGAAGGAAATACTTTGGCTTGACAGAAGACAGAAGGCTACTGCTGTGTTGGGGGTACATCTTACTGTTTTGGGTTTCACATCTTGTGGTGATACTATCTTAGGGAAGTTGCGGGGTTTTCTCCATTTATGGTTTCCTCGATCAAAACTCTTTGTGTCTCTTGTCTCATGTGATGTGCTTATGTTATTGCTGTGCTTGTTATTCTCTCGGTGAAAAGATCCTAACATAATGCTAGCTTAAATGTTGAAAAACTAACACAGGGAGGTGGTCAACAACCGAACCCTCCCAATAATGTTGCGGCTAACCGGCCAGCCCAAAACCCCCCATGATAGAATGCACCAAGACGCAACGCTCTGTTGCGCACAGACCAACCATGTACACTCTATGATGTCTATGGGCATTACACGTTTGAGTGTCCCCGCATGGCTCGGGCTAGGGAGGCCATTCAAAATGAGGCCCAACAAGCCACCAATGCCCCCACTCAAGCCCAACCCAACCAGGCACCACAAGGACCCCCTCCCATGGTGCTTCAAAACCCACTACCAGTTCAAGGATTGGTGGAAACCGCTCCCCCTCTCTAAGCCAATCTCAATGCTCCAGGGGCATCGCCCACGACCGAAACAGGTGTTCACCACCTAATTACCATGATCACTAAAGAGTTCAACTTACAGACTAGACGAAATCAGTGCGGTACCACCACCGAACCTGCCGACTCATTAGCGGCATCCATGTCTAAGACAACCAACCTACCTCTCCAGTTACCCCCGTTCTCGAGCCCCCCCATATGCAGAATTGCCAACAACGTCATAGCTATAGCTGCAGTCATCTATAGCATCATGGATGATTTGGCCCAAACGCCAACCACCATATCCGCTCTTGAGGTGCTTAAAATGTGCCCAATGCAGCAGAAATCCTTACTAGCCTCTCTAGGGGCAGTATACCCCTCTGATTCCAAGATAATCACATTTAACACAAATAACGGAGAACCACGCATCCCCTCCACTATCGCCTTCCAAATCCCAGTGTCCATCCGGAACTTGGTTGTGCACCAATGCATAGTGGATGAGGGGGCATCCACGTGCGTCATGTCTACCTTGGTTTGGCAGAAGCTTAGATCACTGATTCTACAACCGTCCTCCATGACTCTGCAGGCTTATGATGGACACCCCACTAAAGCTCAAGGAATCCTCCCCCATGTCCCCATCACGTTAGCCGGGAAGACAGTCATTATCGACATCGAGGTTGTCAATGCTCAACTGGATTACAATCTCCTCCTTGGGAGGAGTTACATGTATGCCATGCGAGCCATCACGTCAACTGTCTTCTGCCTCATGATGTTCCCCCAGGAAGGGAAGATTGTGATAGTTAACCAGCTCACCTACCATGACCTGTAAGGGTTAATAGCGCTTGCCAACGCTATCCCTACCATCACCACCACCGAGCCGCAAGGGGCGACCGCACATGCTAACGTCATCCCTACAACCAACACTGTGGTTGAAAACACACCAGCCTCCCCACCGTTGAATGTGGGCCCCAGGTTGTTTATTGATCCCACCATGACGACTCCTTTCCTGTTGGTGTCACCACCACTGACACAAAAGAAAACTGCAGACTTGTGCATGGTCTCATCAAGCACTGCTGCACCCAAACATCAACTGCAGCCGTAGCCCCAACCACAAACACAACATCGTCCATAGGTGCAACATCACCCACAGCATCAACATTATGCGCAGCCGCAACCACAACCTCACCCCCGCATGTAACCAGCTGGGAGTTATGTGGGCTCATATCCGGTCCATAAAATTCCCTTCCTCTTTCCCCCACCTAGTGTCATGAGCAGGCCAGTCATGGCACCTTAATCCTACCCAACTTTACGTTGGGGATCCCGGTGTGGTATCTTGATCCACTAGCTCAACCAGCAATGCCCTAGGCTGTGTTAACTTTGGTGAAACCAATTGCAGTTGAGTCTCACCCCCCACCCGGTCCACATAAGCCAACTGTCGCACCCACACCTGCACTGCCCCAACCCAAAAGGGCCAGGGGAAAGAACACCAAAGCCACCGTAGAACCATGACAAGTCCCAAGTTGTGCCGTCTATGAACAATAGTGCCATCCAACTCAAAATTGCCTTGAAATCCCAATGATCCGTGCACATCTGGATGCCATGCATACAAATGAAAACATCCCCATGGTTGAACTCCCAACCGTGCCACTAGTTAAGAACAAGGAATTGAGGACAAACCATGCTTGCGCCCTTTGCGGCTTGTATGGACATTACTCCCACCATTGCCAAGACCTGCCCAAATTTTGAATGGCTCTTACTGACCTTCGTCACCATTCCATTGAGTCTGAGATCACCTTGATCAAATAAGTTCACCCACCACCTCCTTTGTCAGACACCATGTCGATTTACATGATGTCCAGTTCCCCTGAACAACTCATCCCCATCTCCAACAATGGTCCATCAGACCTGTCTCTTCGTTGTTTCAACAACGATGAGGAGATACTTGAAGCTCTAACCACCCCGAAATACCCATGGGACGACATGCACCATCGCTCGTTCTTCCTCCCGGAAGAGCTTGTGTCGCAGTCCGACCAATTTTCCATGGAGACCAAAGATTTCATCCATGGGAAGGTTGACTGGTTCAAGAACCCAATCCCAGAACCCAATGCCTTCGAAGAAGGGAACATGGCGAACATTTTGCCAACAATTAAAATCGACATCTCAACCAATTCTGAGATCGTTGAAGAAATGATGCTGGGGGCATCTTTCTCCCCAGAAGAGGTCGATGCCCACACCACCCTCTTCCAATAATTCTGTGACATCTTCACCTGGTCATACACTGAAATGCCCGGCTTAGATCCATTCATCGTGGAACACCACATCGACACATGGCCTGATGTGGCACCCATCCGCCAGAAGCAACGGCCCATCCATCCATCCAAATTGGCTGCGATGAAAGCCGAGATAGAGAAGCTGTGCACAGCCGGCTTCATTTATCCCATTGTATACACAACTTGGGTTTCTAATCCTGTTCCCATGAATAAAAAACAGGGTACCATCCGCATTTGCACAGACTTCCACGATATCAAAGTGGCATACATCCTTATTGACTCTGATGGACAACCTTTGGAGAACCCCCGCAACGGGATCTACCTCAAGAGATTTTACACTTAACATCACCAATGAGTTGCTTCGTTTTCTTTTCTTGTTTTTCAACATTTTTAGCACTAGTCAGCAACAACACCATTAGCTGCTAATCCAAAGTCACTTGGAACCGATTCGAGACACCTCTCACACCTCTGGGCTCAAATCCTCTATCTCTTTATGAGACCATTGTCTCATGTTTAATAAATCAATTTCGGGACCATTTCCCACAAGTCACCTCAATTCATGAGCCATGACATGACAATTTGAGTGTCTACAGATCGGTACTCGTATCTCACATCTTGACCGCTACTCATACAAGCTGTCGGGCCGCTGCCCATTAAGGATTGTACTATATTTTTATTTTTTGCATTTATAATTGTCTTTTTTCACTGCACCTTACGTGGACATCTGGATCATCGTCCACAAAACCCTTTGTTTTCTTCCATATATTTGACATAGAAGTGTCCTCGGGTTGCTGCCCATTAAGGAATGTAATTTTATCTTTTATTTTTGTATTTTTAACATATAGTTGTCTTTTCCAATCACCTCACCTTACGCGGACATCTGGACCACTGTCCACAAAACGATTTCTTTTCTTACACGTATTTGGCATATAAATGCCTCCGGACTTGTACTCACATCACATGTAGTCAAGTTCTCCCAGCGCAACACACACACACGCTCTCTTGACCTCTGTCCGAGAGCCATTTAGGTTTGCGCGCCTCTGTCGTACTGACTTGGAGGCCTCTGCCACAATATATCCCACGCATGTATTGGTATGTTTGAGAGCCTTTTGCTCCATCCATACTGCGCTGATGACCTATGGACCTTTGTCCACCGTCCCGACATGGGGCACCGCTCGTGCCACCGCAGTTGGTTGACCACATTTGAGTTTTGTTTAAGCTCTTTTCTAACTCCTTAAAACAATGAAAAGATCGCCGAGCGCAACTGCTTCCTTTCCCACTCACTAAAGTATAGGAAAGGGCATCTACATCGTCTCGTTTACCTCCTTTTGTGGACCATGTAGACCATCTCATGAAAAGGACCTCCTTGGCACACTCAAGCCAAGACCGTTCCTCTCTGCATACTTTTGTGCTTTCTCGGGCAGAGGGGCCGTGCTTGACGAAAAAGCTCACCACCAGTTGTTGTTAAGCTATTTTCCAGTCGTTTCATCAAGAAAATATTGCCAAGCAAACTTGGTTTCATTCATGCTCATAAAAGTATCTGAATGACCATCCAGTCAGTATAGGTTTAACCTTTTCTGGCCTGATTGGACTACCAACGCTAAAGAAGTCTCTCATCCTCTCTAGGATGAGCGAGATCTCCTATGTATACTTTTATCTTTTTTTGGGCACATGAGACTACCAATGAAAAAGATCCCCCACTCGAGTCTTCTTTGTGCTTTCATACTCTCTAAAATTGAAAGCACCATCGAGCACTTACCTTCTCGGGCTCGCCAAAAATCCACGAGATTGTACCACAACGGTGTCCCTAGACACCACCCCACAGAAAATAGTTTGGTAGCATCCCCACATTGGGTCACCTTTGTTCAAAGTACTCTGCAATGTGTCTTCCTTGGATCCCATCAGTATCAAAAGTGTCCACCTCCTCCAAGTATTTCCCATCTGCAGTGATATTCCCGGTATTATAGCTATGATACCATTCCCATGAGTTAAGTTTCATTTGCTTCCTGGTCCGCCCTGCTGTCATACTCTGAACAAAGGAAGTTTGAGTCTCCCACTCCCCCCCTGCCCCTATTCAGTTCTTCCCTTCCCTCCCCTCCCCCCTAATTCAGTGAGTCAGTCCGCAGATTGCTTCACATCTTTCAGTTATCCCTTGCACTCTTGGTCAAGGAAACATCATCTCCTTGACCAAGGGCAGGTCTCCCTCTGTCGATGCCAACACACATATTCCAGAGGATAGACCCAGAGGTCCCTATACCTTGGTTTCATTAACATCATTGATGAGTTTGTTAGACCACTTGAGAGGAGTCCTTAGTGCCTCTTGGGATGGTTGTTCCTCATGTGCTCGACTTCAACTCCATCATCATACCATTGAGATTCATATAGGGTTTGTTCTACACAATACTTGGTCGAAGACCCCAGATGTCACCTGACTCTAGCACATTGGTGAGTCCACTCGAGGGACCTAAACAGGTTATGTCCCTTGTGGTTTCCGGGTTGCGTTGGAGACAGTGATCAGAAGCCCCATCAGTGCTTTGATATACCTTTATGATTGATACAACATACTTGTATCATAGAGACTCTGACTCTCAATCAATGAGTCCATATAGCTATGTACCATTCCAGATCCATCAGACCGTCAGTCATGAAGATATAGCATTCCATGAGAATGCCATGGGTCCAATGTACCAGATCAGTATTGTATTCAACCTCACATGAGAGGCAACCAACATTGTAACATCAGTTGTATATGTCCGGCTCTTGTATTTTAGAGCATAGGTCAAATGATTCTTTTGACATCGTCATGAGCATGGGAATGCCCGCCTCGTCCATATACATGTCACGCATTTATTATATTTCACCCATTGATGAAAACCAAATTAATACAAAACCAAAAGCCACCATGCCCCAACCCTCGAAGCACCACCACTCAACAGCAAATCCTATGATGTTCATCGGCCATACATTGAGCTCCTACCCTCACACATCAAGGGGCAATATGTTAACTGAAAAATACCCCACATAGCTCTCTATGGCCTACACCACCCAAGGACACCACCTCACAACACTCATTTCACTCCATAAGACCTTCCATTTGACCCCCACACCTCCAAAAGATCCCAAGGATGAAGAAAAGGGCTAAAAACCCCAAAAAGAGCCCAAAATAGACCCCAAGGAGCTAAAGCCCTCAAAAAGGGGCTAAAACTTTGAAAGGAGCTAAAGTTAGGGCAGAAGGGGCTAAAGGCCCAAAAAAGGGGCGAAAGCCCTGACCAAGGGCTTAAAACCCTAAAATCCCTTGGAAAAGCTATATAAGGAGGGTGGGGGGTCACTCTCAAAACACTCCTCGCTTTCCTATTGTTATGCTGCCCATGGATGCTTTGAGACCTCTTTCTCTCAAACCACCCACTCTCCCTCTCCTCCATCTCCATTTCTTCAAGCCATTGCTTCCCAACCAAGAGAGCGGTGCTCCCATGAGCTAGGGCATGGTTGCCCATTTCCACCTAAGTGAGGTATAATTTCTCTTCATGGTTGTTTATTTGTTTTGTTTCCTAACTTTCATTTCTATTTGCAGGTTTTTCACTAACATTGTTTGCAGGTTTTCTCCATTGTAGCTTAGGTTTATTTTGTAGGTTTTGGAGGAGGTACCCTAACCTACTGTGTGCAGAGGGGTTCAACAATGCTTCATCTCCTCTTCTTTAGCTCTTAGATCTAGTTTACAGTAGTGCTCCATTTGCTTATGTTCTTGCTTAGATTATCTTAGTTTCAATTCATTGCTTTGTTTAAGTCATATTTCCATTCCATTTTTTACTATTTTCAAAGGGTAGGAACCTACCGTTGTGCCCTATAGGAACAAGGGAGCCATTCCTGCCCCTGTAGTGAGGATAAATTCTCACTACAATACCTTAGCCAAACAAAGGTTGATCCAAGCGGCCCTTCAATCCTCTTCTTGCTCCTCTTGCTCCTCTTGCTCCAAGAGACCTGCAAAACGAATGATACCTTCCTCAAACCATTATGACCACATATAAAGCAATCATATAATCAAACAAACATGAAATAAAGATCTGACTTACATCATCATATGATCATAAACAGAGATTCAATCATACATTGAACAATTATTTGGGAAGAAGAAGGACATCACATTTTTATTAATCTTGTAACAAGTACAAGTATACCTTCTCTTCAAGTTCGGCACCTCACGAAACCTTGATCTGGTTTTGCTACTTCTCATCTCCAAGGAACTCAGCCTCCAAGCTCTGCAACACAAGGAGAATGCTTCTAGGGAAAAGGTGTGGGAAAAGAGAGCTCCAAATCCTCCAGCATAACAATGCAAATATTCAAGTCCCCCTCTCATGGACCTCCCTACCTCTCAGTTATATGCTTAATGAAGAGTTAGGGTCGAAGACAAAGTAGTTACAACTGAAGGAGTCAGTTGCATAACTACCCAAACTACCCAAATTACCTGAATTTCAA